>WNYA01002594.1:0-37758 GCA_019512145.1 Engystomops pustulosus | reverse complement strand
TTAACATTAGTGTTATATACTACATTGACAGGAAAAGGAAATAGTAGACACAATGGGGCTCATGTATCATTAGTCTAGGAGTGTGAACCTGCATAATGTTCCCTGCTTTTCTTCTGGTCAGATGTGTCTTAGTGTTTTATACATGTGGCATTTTAGGAGTTAAAGTCCAAAGTATGAAATAATACATTTTATACTTTATTGTAAATCGCTATCTGCAGGTGTTTAGCAGCTAGTAGAGGTTTTACCTTGTTCCCATTCTGGCCAATCTCAATTTGTCATGTTGTCTGGTAACCATGGGAAATGTATAGAACAGCTAGAGATAATAGGAGGCTTGTTGGGAGTGGTTGTAGCTGAGGAGTGCAAGAAAACTGGACCTTGAATGATGTCACAAGCATGCTTCAGGTCGTCCAATGATAAACAGCTGTCCTGTTTCATATGAATGCCCTCAATGCTCTGGCCTCAGTGCCCTAAGCTGATGTCACAACCAGGAAGTGCCGCCCACTCCAGAAAAAGGTGAATCTCATTTAATAAGAAATAGTGAAAGATATTCCAGGCTGTAACTCAGACTAGAAGAAAGACAACAGCATTACACGGGTATCGTTGGAATTGCTGTCAAAGGCTCTCTTCAGCTGTGCTAAAATCATTTTTTGTAAGTAACTTTACTTAACGCTTTAAGCTTCTTTATTTTTTATTTTTTTCAAAAAAGTCACAATAACTCCTAATCTCTTCACTACACTTGCTGTTCGCTGGAACGTTTTTGCAAACAAAAAAGTGTTTTAGAGAAATCCCCCCAGATTCTACATGAGGTGGGGGGGGGCATTTATGTGTAGACCCAATAAAGTCATTACATTAGAAAGACATGATGCCTCAGATTGGTCACATGGGGACACAGTGCAACAGGAGCTTGTAGCTTTTGTCAAGGCCCAACATATATATAAAGAAAGTTTCAGTGAAAAAGGTCACAGAAATGAAGATTATTGGAGTGGCTTGGGAGACTGAAAATAAATTAACGATAAATGTTGTGTTATGACATCAATTGCCCACAAGTGTTCTCTAAAGCCTCTTCGCTGCATGCACCCTCTGCTTGTTTAATTTTGAGAGGGTAACAGCACTATGTAATCAATGAAACGGTTATCTGGTGCAGCCGGTATGTGTCGTTAGATGGTTCCCCACAACCAAACATTTTTGAAGGGCCTCTTTTACTTCCTTATTCCTCAGGCTATAGATAAAAGGATTAAGTAAAGGAGTAAAAACGGCATAAAAAAGGTTTATATATTTAAGATTAGTTACAGAACTGTTTCCTGATGCCATGTACATGGTCAGACTTGTCCCAAAAAACATCAATACCACAACGAGGTGGGAGGCGCAGGTGGAGAAGGCTTTAGATCGACCACTGGATGAGTGGATTTTTAATATTGACATAATAATACAAATATAAGAGACCAGAATGAAAAGCGGTGATGATAAAAGTGTAAATGTACAAACAACTAGTATAGTTATCTTATAGAACGAGAGGTCACCACAGGCCACCTCCAGAAGGGCCAGAATCTCACAGGCGAAATGGCTCAATGTGTTATGTTTACAAAATACAAGAGGTCTGTACACAGTGGGAACAGTCGTCACAATGAAAATTCCAATAAACATAGTGACGGTGATGTATCTACACACCCTCCAGCTCATAATGACAGTGTAACGTAAGGGGAAGCATATGGCGATGTACCGGTCATAGGCCATCACCGCCAGCAGGATGCATTCTGTCCCTCCTAGAAATTGACCTATGTTCATCTGTATGAGGCAGCCAATGACTGAGATCCTTCTCATTTTGGAAAACATATCAAATAACAACTTTGGTACAGAACACGATGAGAAACACAAATCCAAAAAAGACAAGTTACAGAGGAAATAATACATAGGTGTATGTAACCTGGGACTGACGGTTATGAATGGTGGACGATAAGGAAAGATTTTCCCAAAATGATCATTATAGTAATAATAAGAAACATGAGGAAAAGTACAACACAGATCTGCAAATTCCAGGAAAACCCAACCAGGATGAAATCTGTAATGAGAGTTTGATTGGTGCTTTCCATGATATAGTTGTAAATATATTGGCCACAACCCTGTGATATATAAAAAAGAAGGTGATTAGAATTTTCAAATCTATTTCTATGATGTGTATAGACCAGTCCTGTCTGAAGATGTACAGGCACTGGTGTACAATACTTGATAAACTCCCGATTCTTGCTGTGCCAACATCAACCCAAGTGGGTGACGAGAAGGCTGTGCAATGCTGGTAAGTGGGTGGGCACATGGCAGGGTTCCCGCACCGGCGCACCAGCTATAGCCTACACCCGGCACAGGTTATAGAGCAATTGTACATCAGAACCTGGAGTACAATTGTCCAGCCACTTGTTTGGCTCACGTGACTTGTGGGGTGGGATTAACATCAAGTGCTGAATCACAATGGGGGTAATCTATTAAGACTGATGTTTTAATGAATATTGGAGCAAACTCCACCAGTTCCGACCTGTAGACAAGTTTGGAACTGTCAGAGGTTTTTGCTCTTGTTTCCACCAGAACTCTGGGGGAGACTATAGTAAATGTGGTGGGACCACATTTGGCACGTTCACATCCCTGCTTACCAACCGCCTGCCCTGCACCCGGTCTACGACCTGACACACCCATTGTGGCACGTGAATATAGAAACCTAAGAAGTGGCAGGGAGGGGGAGATTAACCATGGCTTCTCCACCAGAAAACTGGCAGAGAAGCCGTGGTAAATCTGGGCCAATAGAGTGTATAGCTTAGGACTTTGTCATCTCCAAAATGCTCTGTCTGCTACTGTGAGTTCAATCCATAGATAAAGCTTCACTGCTGCTTCAAGACATATAGGGGCACATTTACGGTCCTGCAAGTTCCGCGGAAGTGCATTGTTTGACGATAATAAATACCTGTCAAAGCAATGCAAAACCCCAAAAGTGCGCAACTTTTAGTAAATAAACCCCATAGGTTCCTTTTTTTTTATAACTCACTGAAGATTTGGGACAGTGGGAGGGGAAGGGAGGAGAACGGATTTATACACACAGGAGGCGTGCATAATTATGTAATGACAGAGCGCAAAGTATCCGAATACAAACAGCATGCAACATATTGCTTCATCATCTGAAATCAGAGCTCTATGGCTGATCTTCATATGGGCAGAATGGGCGGCCACCCAGTGTCTCTGGCTCCGAGGGGGGCTCATGGCCGAACATACCTCCACATTGAAAGTCAGTCCGTCCTCCATTATATAAATCAGTGACTGGCCAGCAGCAGCCCCGTCTTGTGTGAGAGTCCTTCTGGTGTAAGCACTGGACACATGGGCGTCTGGACTATCTGATCCAGGACACGGTGCCGAAGTCTTTTTTTTTATTGCCCTAAATCTCTTCCTGCCTTCATAATCATCTGTAGAGACAAACACCTATATAGCTGGTTACAACTGCCCATCTCTGCTCCCGGCCCTCCTGTTTTCCTGCAGCATCAGGATGTTGTGTGCAGCCACCTACACAGAACGTCCTGCCCCTGGTATCTGCTTCCTAGCTGTGAGGGAATTTGAAGGAGCTTCTTCCAGCCTCAGAGCAGTTAGAAGATGGAAGCTTCATCCTAGTCTCCCAACCCAACATTCAGCACAAACAACATACAGGCAGAGGGAAGGTAACATGACAAGCACCCAAATCACGACCTCCGCAGCTGGGAAGGGGGAATAGTGGTCAGAGTATTGTTGACTGCGCGTCGGCAGTGAGTTATCTTACTGTAAGGGTGGGTCATAACACCATCAGGGGTTGAAGGAGGAAAGAAGTAAATGGAAGCCACTTACCACCAATTTCCATAGAGATGAAGGCACAAAATGTTCCCTTTTCTCATACTATCATTACTTCAAACAGAAACAATTATGTAGCAACCGAGATTAACTTTACAAAAGTAGGTGCGGCGGAACTTTATGTACATGCAAATCTATGGAAAATGTTGGTAAGCGGAGGGGCTCCCATCTACTGCCCATCTATGTTATTTTCCTCCATAATATTCTATTGGATGGTCGGCCCTCAGCCTTGTACTACCTTGTGCCTGTGGATGGGTCCAATACCATAGGGCGAAAAAGAGGATACTGGATATCTATGTCACACAAGTATGTGGTTAGCAGATGTTGTTAATGGAAACGTATCGGTATGTACAATACCATATCTTCATCTGTGAATATTCATATGTTCTGTGTCTAGAAATAAAGATAGTGCATGAATATAATACATCCAATATATCCAATATCCAATAAATCCAACTCTTTACAATGATAAAGATGTCATGTGACCACTACGTCTAGGTGGTTTCCACCACTTCAAACACCTGATATATCAACTGGGCCGGAGTGTGGGTTTGCTCCTCCATTAATATGACAGTGTTTCCCCATTGTCTAGTTTAATTATTAATGGGTGGTATTGGTGAACAAACAGGAGACGATGAGTCTTTAGAGTTTTTGTAGTTTCACTACTCGCCTCAGGACTGGTTCTCATTTTTCTTGAATTTCTAACAAACTTGATTACAAACAATTGGATCAGAGAAATTGTGACTTAAGTATCAACCATTTTACTGATAATGGATGTGCATTTTGAAAATGTAGGAGACTCTTTCTGTCCGTAGTTTTGATATAAATATCTGATGTCAATGTACCTTCTGGATCCATTAAAAGTGACTTCTGTTTAGCTATATGTGGCTGTAAGTTTTTTTTCAACCCATTTTGAATTATGATAGGAGAAAAACTCCAAAAGGTTGTCTGGTGGCCCCCATTAGACCCCTTTGCTGTTCCACATTTCTGTAAGAAAAAATAGTCTTGAAAAAGAAAGAAATTATTTCTCACAGCAAGAACCAATGCGTCTAGTATAAACATTTCTGATCCATAGTGTAAGTGGCCTCTTGTAATCGCCACTGATTGATGCTCGATAGCAGTGTATGAACTCGTAACATCAGTAGTGACTAAGCAGCCGTCATCCGTTATTCTACCTGTGTCCTGTATTATTCGTGTCGATTGGTGTGAAAAGTTTCTCTAATGCCACTGATAACGGTGATAAAATCGATTCCATAGATGAGACTACAGGTCTTCCCAGGGGGTTGTCCAGCGTTTTATGGTCCTTGGGTAGTACATAAAACACTGGAACAGCCGAAACCTTCATAAGATACTTGCCTAATTTACGAATTATATTTTTGATGTGTAGACCTGAATTAAATTCTCTATATATTTTTTAACTTCATCAGTAGGATGTTTTGTCATTTTTTCATATGTTTTACTGTCGGAGAGTTGAAACATAATTTCTCTCTTATAGGTGGACTCGTCCACTATCACTACGCAGCCGCCATTATCCGCAGGCTTTATTGTTATATCGTCTCTCTCCATCAGTGTGTGTAATGCCTCCCTCTCATGTTTTGGTAAATTTGATCGGACCTGGTATATGTTTCTATGTATTCTATCACTGGTACAGCTAAATGGAACGGTGGCACCAACTACTTTACTAGAATGTAACCTGTAATAATATTTCCAATAAAACAAATATTATTCTAAAAGAACTGCCTCAGCATCTTCATATAAGACAGTCAAAAAGCCAAACGTGCCATAACTCTACACTTCAGACGAACCCCAAGGTTCCCTGCACATCAATGGGGGGAATCACAAGTTGGGTGGAGAACGTGACACTAATCTGCCCCTACCCAATCCCCACTAATTTGACAAGGGCAATAACATGACTGACCTTATTCTTCTATTGTTCCCTTTTTTTCACCTCCTTGACAAATTTTATCTTACAATGATCACTCGGTGGGAATTGGTGTGGGAGTAACTAAGAAAATAAAAAGAGAATAAGAGGGGATAATAAGAAATCTAGTATCAGGTACATATTATGCCTCCTTCCATAGTCATCCTTCAATTTACTAACCTTTCTACATGAGATCAACAAGATCCAACCGGTCTTATCCAGAGATATTATGTCTCTGACGAGTATCCTAGAGTGCCAGAAATGTAATTATTATGATCTCTAGAAAATACCCAATCCAGAAATGTATTTGTTCACTGTTGAGATGGACCTAACTGTCCCTTCAATTTAGGGGTTTGGAGTTTACGGCCCTATGTCCGTATATAGTGGGGGAGTTCTATTGAGTAGCGACACATGCTGAGTGAACGTACACAACCTAGCTCAGTTGCCAATTAGCCGAGGCTGGGGGAGGTGGTTAATTTCGGACTTAGCAGGCCTCCCCTCCTCCTGGTCAAATAATCACACCTCCCTCCTATAGAGGTCGCTAGGGGGTACACCTTTGTGTTTCCCGATGTACCCACTCACTACCTCTCTATGCCTGAGAGATACCAGCTTCAGCATCTCGTCATACACCCACCTGTGGCTGTGTGCACTTCAGGAGGGACCCATTATGCTGAAAACTGGGATGGGGATTGGTCCCCGGGGTCCATGTGATGGACTGCCTCCCTGGTCGGTTGCTGAGCAACTCCCCGAAGGGGTGAAGGGCTGCCCACGGCTGTGACCTTTTGGTCCACCTGGAGCTTCTGGCAAGCCACCACATCCGCAATGATTCCTCGCCCAAACTGGACAGAGTACCATTACTGTGGGTCACTGTCCTACTTCTGGTATACCCTGCTAATTGTCCTCTGTTACAGTCACTCTTGGTCCCAGCTGGCCTTGGAGTTGTGTCCAAGGGGAACTATCCACTTGTTTCTCCTGAATTTTCAGGCAAGCAATCAATGCTGCGGAAACTCCTGGCTGGACGTGGCAAGAATTGCCGTGACTGCCCCATCTTCTGCTGGCGTTCCCAGGATCTATCTCCTGGCCTCTGTCCGACTTGGCACTTGGTCAGAAGGGAGGAAGGTAGTGGACCCCGCGGGCCTCAATGCTACACCCCACGCCCCCGCAGCGATGGTCGCCATGCCCGTATGTAGCATCTGCTTCATCTCCGTTTCCGACCTGTCTCCAAGCAGACAGATTGACCGCCTGGTCCGTACATTCCAGTTGGGGATGGGCCATATACGAGTCTTGCCATAAAGACTTAACTCTTCGGCACTTTCCCGTCCTTGTTGACAGGCCCTCCTACCTGAGACCACTGACTCGACATGGTTAGAGTAAGAAACCCCCACATCTTCTGCCAACTCCCCCGATCCGTCTCCTGTCTTCCATCTGACCTGGCAGCCACTTGATCAGAAGGGAGGAAGCGTCGACCCAGATTGCTACAACGCTCCGATCGCGCGTCCCAACAACGATGATCACTGTGACCGCTTGTAGCGTCCACTTCCTTCCACCTCTTACCCATTTGCCAGCCGACAGACAGGCTTCGGTCCTGAGACAGTCCGGTTGGGGATAACCCTGCACAAGTCCCTGGACACTTCAACATCGTCCCGGTATTTTTCCATCCTCCTCTGCAGATTTTCCTCCCACATATGTGGCCCCCCCCTCTCTCCCTATACTAGAGTATCAGAAGACAACAGGTATCCAGAGGCTGACGGCAACTCACCCAAAGTAGCCTGAACCTCTGCTTTGATGGTCCCCTCACCCAAGAGCAAGTGGGACCCATGACCCTACCCACACCCACATCCTGAGCGATCAGTCCTTGATGATTCGGTGTCACATACTGATGTGACACTAGTCATGCCCATCTGTCCCTGCAGAACACTCAAAGGAAGGCTGCTGTACCTTTATCCAGCAGGGAAAATCCTCAGTCCCCAACTTTGGGACCTTGTTCTCCATCAGCACGGACAAGCAGGAGCATACTGCTGTAGCGGAGCATCTGCATCTGGTGTTCACGTTCCCGTTCCTTTCTGCAGCCTGTGGCTTCCACTTGCTTCTCTCTACTCTGCACCTCTGCTTGCTCTCGTCATCAGACCATGTGGGTGGGTGGGCAGTGGGTGGTCCAATGTGGGACTGACCATTGGCGACTGGCTCCTTGGGGAGTCTGGGCAGAGCTCCCCCTTGCTTTGAACAATAGCGCCTTCTACCTCCTCCTGGTTCAACTGCAGTACTGGCATTGTCCTCTGTAATGTCCACAGCTGTGCAGCACTCTTCTCCCTTTGTTCCAACTGGCCATTCTCACAGCTGTTGGTAACTAACAAAACTGCCACTTGATGTACCTCATACCTTACTGTATTGCACTCTGCCTGTGTCTAGTGCTGAATTGGTCTTAAGATCCACTCAACCAGAGCCCTGGAGAAGCCATAGCTTCTCAAGGGGAGTCATAGGTCATAGTTTCTGGTATCATTGGATCCGTGAATCCCTGGATCACATTGATACCAAACTTAACGCTTTGGCTAAGGTTCTACCCAGAGATATTGTATATCTGAGAACATAGTATCCTAAGCGCCAGAAAGGAATTATTATGATCTCTAAAAATACCCAATCCAGAAATGTATTTGTTTCTTCGGAGAGATGGACCATAACTTCATAACTGTCCCTTTCAATTTTTGGGGGTTTTGGAGTTTACGGCCCTTTGTCTGTATAGAGTGGGGGGGGGGGATGCCTGGAGTCAATCTTATCTGCAGAGTTCTATTGAAGTCTGGACACATGCTGAGTGAACGTACACAACCTAGCTCAATTAGTCCAATTAGCTGATTCTGGGGGAATGTGTGTGAATTTGCATACTAGCAGGCCTCCCCTCCCCCTGGTCACATTTATCATAGCCTGAAATATCTTTCACCATTTCTTATTAAAGAGATTCACCTTTTTCTCGAAGTGGGTGGCACTTCCTGGTTGTGACTCGCTCAGGCACTAAGGCAGAGCATTGAGGGCACTCATATGAAACACGACAGCATGTTTGTAATTGGTCGAATTGTAGCATTGATGGGTCACATGCTTGGACATCACTCAAGGTTCTTCACCAGGACACTAAGGATTTTCACATGAATCAGGACACCATGTTTGTCATTACGACCTGAAGCATGTGATAATTCACATCGTGTGACCATACTCAAGGTCCAGTTTTCTTGCACTCTCTGCTACAACCCACTCCAACAAGCCTCCTGTTATCTCTACCAGACAGCATGGTAAATGGAGATTAGCCTGAGGGGGGACAAGGTAAAACCTCTGCTACAGATAGTATTTAGAATAAAGTAAAAATGCATTATTTATACTTTACGGTTGGACTTTAACTCCTAAAATGCCACATGTAGAAAAACACTAACACATCTGACCAGAGAAAAGCAGGGAACATTATGCAGGTTCACACTCCTAGACTAAATGATACATGAGCCCCATTGTGTCTACTATTTCCTTTCATGTCAACTGTTATTAATAACACTAATGTTAACTGCGTTCATTCTTTCACGCGTTTGAGCGCCAGACGTTACTGTAATAACAAGAAATCATTCATGAACTATCATTCCATTTGACTAAACATTTTTTAAAAACATTAATTCAAATATAATTTTCAAATGTTTCAATGTTTTATTCATAGTCATCATAAATTTAACATAGTTATTTTTAAACTTTATTTATAAAATTAGGTTAATAGAAGTCACAGTAAATTTCCTTAAAGGAATCTACCATTTGATTTCATGAACTATGAAGCAAACATACCGCTAGAATAATGCAGCTGCAATGATTCAGAAACATATCTTGTTAATCCCGGAGCTGAGAGGATTGGCTGAAATAACAATTATAAAAATCAGGACCTTGAAAAGCTGGGTGCAGCTGCTGGCCATTCATAAGACATGGGGTATTTTATCATTAGGCGGTTTTTCTTGGAGCAGTATAATGTGTATTTATGGAGCTTCGTTGCCATCATATTCCTTAAAGCGTCCTTTGGCCATTCAACAAATGCTCTAGTGGTCTATTTACTGTCATCTGTCTGGATTTTCTTTCAAAAAGTCTCATATTCATAAAAACCCTTTAAAGACCCTATAGAAGTTGATCCGGGGGAAAATTCCCAATGTAACAGAAGCAGATGTTTTTTTGATATCTCTAGATTAGTCTCCATTATTGCAAAATTGCTCTTTATTCTATTTTAATTTGCTGCAGGGGCTACTGGGTGTCACAAGCCCCTCGGCTCCAGGGCTATGGTACTACTGCTCCAGTTGCTACGGCAGTGACACCCCCCGTGTAAACCATGCTGACAGTGGATCTGGCGTAGTGGCGTGCTGCGCACCACCTCCAGTTTATCTCCAATGACTCTGGAGACGCTGTGCATGTGTGAGGGGTGCACACAAAATACTGAAGTCCACGGCAGGGGCATGCATGGGTCGTGCTTCTCTTTCCTCCCTTGTCTTTCGAGAAGCACAGGGACACGGGAGGCACTCCGCTTGTGTGCCTCGTGCCCCTCCAACCAGCTTTATTATCTCACTGTGTGCGCTGACATGGTCAAGCTCCTCCGAAGCCATGGGAAAACTGTAGGCAGGGTGCATGTGTCCACTGTCAGCATAGACACACAATGGGGTGTCACTCCAAGGTTGTTTGGGGGCGTGTATACCCATAACCCCTCAAATCCTGTGGGAGCTATATGGTGCCCCAGCACCCCTGCAGAAATTAGCATCTTAGTAAAGAATGTTTTTGCATAAGGGGCCTTTTGAGATACCATCAAATACACTCTGCTCACACTGCATTGTGGGAACCTGCCCCTGATCTACTTCTAAAACTAGATTCCAGGTGGTGATGTATTTAAAAATGGAATAGAACCATTGGGTGGAGGTATATCCCTGCCCCCCCCCCACCATGTCCCACCAGATACAGCAAGAAGGCATTGGGCAGACAGCTTGCTCTATTTTTACCTAGGCCTTGTAGTAATAGAAGAAGACAAAAAGATATTACTCTAAAATGGGAGCATAAGCAGGGGCATCTTTTTGGGGGAAGTACTTGTCATTAGGTATCCTCATTGAGAAAAAATCATATTTGCCTAAAGTCATGGACCACAAAGGTTAAAGAAGTGACCGATCCCCAAAAATTAACCAGGTGTGTGATCAGTTGGGAGAGAAGTAAATGACTGGATGCCTGTGTTGTGTCCTGATGATTAATGATGGAAGAGAGAAGGTGGAGAAACTGGACTGGATAAAGCAGATGGTAAGACCATTACCGCTGGTATATAAGGGGATTGTGTCCTAAGTACTGTGATAACCAGGAGGCATATGATGGCCGCTACATTTCTACCTTCTGGTCCCTAAATGACCCTTCTTGCGTGTTTTCTGACCTTTGCTGTATGTAAGAAGAACATTGAATCAAAACATTATTTACAGTTAGGCTACATTTACTGAGTTTGCGTGGCCGGCCATAGACCTGGGCAACCCCTGGTGGGCACGCGGGAGGAGGACACTGCTCACCCCTCCCCTCTCCGCAGGAAATGGTGCCGCACATTTGCTAACATGGGTAGAGATGGAGCAACTCTATCGTTTCCCTGTGTACGATACGGTGACCCCACATGGACTGTGCCAGCGCCGCCATAGGCGTCTATGGGAACGTATATGTCCACACACATCTATGCTCCAAAAACATGAGTCTAGAAATGGTTACATCTTGTTGGTTCTATGAAGAAAACATCTCATTCATTATAATTAAGAAATTATTAGGTTTCAACAAATAATACAATGTTTTCTGTAAATGAAACCCACACATCTGCTGCAGAATAGTCTCTGGGAGGTAATGGTTAATCCAGGGGAAATGATTTACTGTATAAAAACACATAAGATTAAGACTGGAGAAAAGAGAAGCAGAAGACAGAATTTTTCAGATCATGTCATATATTCTAGTTCTACACAATTGTGAGTCAGTGTCTGTTAGGGCTCATACACACTCCCGTATATACGTCCCCATAGATGGCAATAGACACCCGGCGCGGCGAACGGGCACAGAACCGTACACGGAATAACCATAGAACCTTTCTATCTTTCCTCATTCGCACGGCATGTGCATCCCTCTTCTCCGCACCCCTGCCGTTTGCTCACTGGCTGCGTCCCGGGCGAGCGTACAGAAGTGTGACTGTGGCCTTAGTTGGATCTTCCTACATTACATCTGGTAACATCTCTTATGTAACATAAGTTCTCACTTAAATTAGACCAGAGAACAACACACAAATCTAATAAAAAATTCTCCTGCCCATTAGATTCCTCTGTTCCTTCTCTTCAGCTTCCTGTCTGTGAGCTGCTGATATTGGCAGAAGCCTTCAGCCCGGAGTTACATAGATCCATATAGTAACACGTGTGTTGCTTCATCTCAGAAAACTCTACTACACATATAGGTACGGCCTATTTTAATATGTGTGAACCCCCTTTTAATCAAAATATATCAATAATAATTTACAATGTACAAAATAGAAAATGAAGAAAAATTTTAGATTAGAATTTATCTGTCAATCACAATGATTGTTATAATGTTTTTGTCTGAATTTTTTCGTTCTTTGGATCAGCATTCAGTCACTTCCTCATTGTATTCATGATAAAGGAACAGAAAATAAATTGATAAAACAGGAACATATTTTTGTCACTTTGTGGAAGGTTGTGTCGAATATTTGTAACTTAAATTATCCATTTTCTACATTTTAATTTACCACTTTTTTCTTTCCATTAATATTGTTCCAAATAAAAATATTATATGAAAACATTTTAGCAATTCATTTATATTCCAACAAAGAATGAAACGTTCAACAGCATTGAACTAAATTCTCTAAACATTTTTGAACTGACCCCCCGACCACTGGATTGTGATAAAACGGTGAGACCACAAACACCATCTAGGACCTTCAGTATGGAACTTGGAAATCAGACGATGATCACAGAATTTATCCTGATTGGTTTTTCTCAGAATTTGCAGATTTGTATTTTCCTTTTTATTTGTTTTTTCTCATTACATTTTGACCATTTTAGTAACGGTTTCTATCTGCACCGTCACGTCAGTTCCTCAGTTACACACTCCTATGTACTATTTCCTCGTATTTTGTTTTCTCGATCTATGTTACTCGTCTTGTTCTGTTCCGAACTTCTCATTGACGTCCTATCAGAGAAAAGGAGAATTTCCGTGACCATGTGTATACACAGATGAACATTGGCCTCATCTTGAGGGATTGAGTGTATGTTACTGGCGGTGATGGCCTATGACCGGTACATCGCCCAATGCTCCCCCTACGTTACACGTCATTATGGTTGAGGTTGTGTAGATACTCACCGTCTCTATGTGGGTGGGAAGTTTAATTTCCGTCATTTCCCACCATCTCACGGCCTCTTGTCTTCTGTGCAGAAAAAAGCTCAATCATTTTTACTGTGAGGTTCGTTGCTCCTGGGGGTGGCGTGTGGTGACCTCTCCTTCATAAAATAAGTATAGTCGTTGTAGATTTTTCAACTTTGTTGTCACCCCTTTGTTATTGTTGGATCTTATATGTATCATTATATCTATATTTAAAATCCGTTCTCCTCAGGGTGGAGCTAAAGCCTTCTCCACCTGCGCCTCCCCCTCACGGTGGTGTTCCTGTTTTTGGGACCCACTATGACCACATCATTGGACAGACCAGAAGCTTCCCACCATATCTGAATATATTTCTCTCATTTAATAGTTGTACCCTGTGTTAAACCTTTTATCTACAGTCCTGAGGAACAACGATTTGATAAAGCCTTAGAAAATATTGAGCCGATATTCACATGACCCGGGAGAGTGAGGAGGTTGGGTGGGGTTCGGCTGAAGCTGAAAAAAATTGGCTTTAGAGAACCATTTGTTGATCTTTTCTTGTGTTTCAGATCAGCTATGTGTGGACCTATGTTGGACTCTCATGGACTATAGCCATGACCAGGATTTCTTATTTAACAAATGGTTACCATGAGTGTTCGGAATATTTACTTTAAATTCACCTTTTTCAAAAACAATATTTTATCACAAATCTGGGTTACCTCTGAAGTCCACCAAACACATACACTGATTGTCAGGATTGAGGTAGTGGATCCTCTGGACCACCACGGACGATGACGTAAGCCGCCACCTGGGACCGGAGTCTAAGTGGTACCTACTTTCACCAGACCACACCGCAAAGTGGGTTGGACTTGTTGTGGTGTGGTGCTACCAGGTCGTTCTGCAGGTTGCGTCTTGTGTGCACTGTGGCAGCTAAGGCGTAGTACAGATACATCAGGCAAACTTGTGGTCGGGAACAGGCAGGAGGTTGAGACAGGCAGCACAGGATTGGAATAAGGGACGTGGCAGAAGCTCAGGACAGGCAGCACGGAATCAGAGTCAGAGACGTAGCAGAAGGTCAGGACAGGCAGCACAGACAGTACAAGAGCGAGGTCAGGAACGGAATCAAGGTCACAATAGGAAATCAGGATAATCGCACAGGGCATCAGGAAAGCTTTCTCTAAGGCTATGAGGCAGGGAACACAGGAAGGGGAAGGAATTTATCTTGGCAGCCAGAAAGCGCCAATTATCGGGGTGCTGGCCCTTTAAATCTTAAAGAGCTGGCGCGCATGCGCCTTAGGAGCAGGGAAAGCACTTGCCGGACCGGGCGGAGCGTGGAAAGGTAAGTTAGAAGGCAGGCACGGGGGCAGAGTAAGGCACATAGGTGTTCCTGTGACCCAAGATATGGGTCGCAGGGGCACCCTCCATTTGGCCTCCCCCTCTTCTTTGACTGGAGGAACCTGTGTAGAAGAGCACGATCCAGGATGTTGTCCTTGAGTTCCCAAGACCTTTTTTCCGGCGCTAACCCCTTCCAGTCAACAAGAAACAACTGCTTCCTTCTGACTGACTTCATATCCAGGACCTCTTTCACCTCATAGACATCCTTGTAATGTGCCTCAGGAGCTGGAGGTGGTACATTCCGAGAGAAGCGGTTCAGGATGACTGCTTCAAAGGAGACGTGGAAGGAAATCAGGATGCACATGGTGGAGGAGGCGAGCTTATAGACCACGGGATTGATGCGCTTCAGCACCTAAATGGACCCAGATGCGAAGACCAAGCTTGCAGCTGGGAACCTTCAACCGAACATATCTAGAAGACAATAGACAATAGAAGTGCAATAAAAATAAGCTGCTTTGGAAGCAATTTTAGACAGAGTCTTTAAGTACTCAGAGCTGCAAGATGGAGGGAGGATTGCCCTCCGGTGAGACAGCAACAACAGGCTGCTGTCTGCAGGCCCTGCGTCCTCTTACATGAAGGTCTATCAATCAAGTTAATTCCCCTCCGTTTAAGTTACAGGCATCAGCCAATTAGAGCCTGAGGGCAGGACAGAATTGACATTAATGAAACACAACTTATCATTGTTAGCATGTAAACTCTCCATTCCCAAGTAGATAATATTCAGCTGCATTACCAGTTAAATACAGTAGATGGTGCACAGATGTAATCAGGCTCTATGTGACACATGCAATCTAATAGGAGGGATCTATTCCATAGTGACTGCATTGGCAGACCATACCAATCCATTGCATGTGTTCTGGATCTTCTCCTTGCTTCTCTAGGGGGAAGCTGAGCAATCTCTTTCACGAACTCTGGACCTTATAATAGCATTTCCAAACTGATAGCCTTTGAAATGCTTCCATTGAGCTGAAGGGAAGGAGAGGTTTAAAGATCTGAGGCAGAGACTGAACCACTGTACGAAGTTCCAAAAAGCAACTACTTTTCCCAGCAGGCAGTCCCGCCTGCACCAACGATCGTGGAATAAAACCAGGGTTGTGCTGAGCAATGCCACGACGTGGACCAGTAAGCACTTTATGTCTCCTGGGTTATGTAGAGGCAGCTGGTCCCGAGGCAGGCAGCACTGTACTCACATTCTGCCACCACCCAGAATGGTGTTGACATCGCTCCTTGCCAGTTGACTCCTTCTGCTGCACTGCTTCCTTCTCTCGTGCTTCTTCTTCCTGTCAGTGCAGCACATGGACAACCGGTTTTAGCAAAGCCATGAGGAAACAGGCAGATGCTAAAACATACCTGTCTGGATTAAAGACCACACACTACCAGGAGCTGTGGACTGGGATCCAGGAGCAGACAGATGACTGGTTATTGCTGCTGAACCTCAATTGGGGTGCAACAGCGCCGGAAACTGTTAGCATCTTTGAACCAACCAGGTTGTCCTCTGTAGTTGCAGATAGGAGGCAAATTAAGGACGTAACAACAAAAATTGCACAACATGCCTTCGAACACAGCTCCAGCAGGTTTGTAATAGTTGCAAGGAACCTTTGCACAGCCAATTGAGTGCATGTTCAAGGCATGCATCATCCTGGCTTGGCCCTGACTACTTGGTTCCAACTGATGTAGCACCCCCACCTTGCCAGTCTTAAGGTTTAGCAGCAGCAGTAATTACTCATCTGTCTGCTCCTGGATACTGGGTCCACGCACAGGGCGTTGTGTAGTCGTTTCATCCACTAGTCGTGGGCATTAACTCATTAATGTTCTGTCCAATGGCAATTATATGGAACTAACCTGTCACCATCTTAGGAAGATTGCAACTCCCCAATGACGTCATTTGGCGAAGATATTCTCTAAAAATGGTGGAGCAGCGGCAATAGTTTAAATAGTTTATGTAATAACAGGAAAACGGTCAATTCTGAAAATAGTGGAGACAGGAGGCACATTGGGACAGAATCTGATGAGCAATGATTAGTGAGAATACACAATTCAAAGTATATTTTTCTAATTGTATCTGAGTTAAAATGTCCTTCATTATGGAGAATATGTTGTCTTTGGAGACTTTGTAAATTCCTCCTGACCACACAGGACCCTTTACCTGGGGAAATTGCACCCACACTTCTCTATCATCTATGTATCAACAGGATGGAAAAATCCTATAAAAGACCCTTCCCTGTAGTCGGGGGCGTGCATGTATTATATGTGAGGATCTTACTGAGTCATGATCTTTTCTACAGAATGTTTCTATGGGATACAGATATTTTATGATTGTATTTTTACATTATGCAGTAAATACATATCATTTCATTCCTCTCATTATACAGACATTACATTATTATGAAAAGCTAAATTTTTGTCATTGAGGTTTTTAAGGTAAGTTTTTTAATTGTTTTGAAGAGATTCATGTGTAGTTTATTGTATATCAGGCAGTCCCCGGGTTACAAACAAGAAAGGTTCTGTAGTTTTGTTCTTAGTTGAATTTGTATGTAAGTCGGAACTGTATAGTTTTATATTGTAACCCCCAGCCAAATATTTTTTGGTCTCTGTGACAATTGGATTTTGGGTTGTCCAAAGAACCAGGATTAACAAAATCTTAATTACAGACGCCGGTGATAACTGTTATAGCTGATATTGTAGCCCAAGGCCTAAGTACAGTAATACCAACATCCAGAAAGGTTTCTACAAATGTGGGGGATGTGTGGTGTGTCCATATTTACCAACAGGAAAAACATTTATTAGTAATGTGACAGGCAGGACTTACCACATTACAGACTATATTAACGGCAGGAGTATAGGGGTCATTAATAGTAACCTGCATATGTGGCCTTGTATACATAGGAAAAACCATCGGGATTTCGGAGGAGAATAGGAGAACACTTAACATATCACCCACAAAAAGGATAAACCAGTAGCTAAACAAGTAGAGGTTTATCCCGGTGGTGATCGTCAGTAATGAGATTCCTGGATATTATCCACTACCCCAAAGCGGAGGAGATTGGGATAAACATTGCTCCAACGTGAGGCAAAGTGGATTCTCAATATGGGAACACAATCTCCAAAAGGGAGATTAGGACAATTAGATATAACCTCAGGAAAATTGTGCATCTCTTTTTAATCATCATCACACTAACACTATGACAGCGTTTGGCCGATATTAAGATTAAGGTCCCGGTAACATCTAATAGTATATATACGACACCAACCAAAGATCATTTGGTAGCTAAAAGGTTCCTCTGCACATCCGGATCGGGGATATAGATCATGGAAATGAATGCTGAGGATTAAACTTCCTTATACACTCACTACAGACACAGCGATGCTAGAATAGTGTGGCGCCGATCCAGCGCCTGTGATTACATTGGGTCGTCTGCCAGCACACTTCTAGATAATGATCCCCTAAGCATGCGTGCAGTGAGGTAAACCCAGAAGCCGGGAGTGTACACCAGGGGGAACCCTGGAGCGCCTCATGGAGGGAGGGTCTAAAGAACGGAGCCCTTGTACTTTAAAGCTAGGTCAACTTCATTGATGACAGGGGTTACCGCGCACCTACTTCTGTAATTTACATAATATTTCTGTTTGAAGTAACGTTAGTATGAGAAAAGGGAACATTCTGTGCCTGCAACTCTATGGAAAATGGTGGTAAGTGGCTTCCATTTACTTCATTCTCCTTCTACCCCTGATTGTGTTATGACCCACCCTTACAGTAAGATAACTCACTGCCAATTGCAATCAACATAGTCCGACCACTATTCCCCCTTCCCAGCTGCGGAGGTTGTGCTTTGGGTGCTTGTCATGTTACCTTCCCTCTGCCTGTGTGTTGTTTCGTGCTGAATGTTGGGGCGGGAAGACTAGGATGAAGCTTCCATCTTTTAACTGCTCTGAGGCTGGAAGAAGCTCCTTCAAATTCCCTCACAGCTGGAGAGTAGATACCAGGGGTAGGACGTTCTGTGTAGGTGCTGCACACATGTCCTGATTGCATGTGAGGAAACAGGAGGGCCGGGAGCAGAGATGGGCAGTTGTTACCATCTATATAGGTGTTTGTCTATACAGATGATTATGAAGGCAGGAAGAGATTTAGGGCAATAAAAAAAAGGACCTTGGCACCGTGTCTGGATCAGATGGTCGAGACGCCCATGTATCCATTGCTTACATGAGAAGTACTCTCATGAACGGGCTGCTGCGGGCCAGTCACTGATTTATATAATGGAGGACGGACTGACTTTCAATGCAGAGGTATGTCGGCCTTGTGCCCCCCCAGAGCCAAGACACTGGGCGGCCGCCCATTTCGCCCATATGAAGATCAGCCATAGAGCTCTAATTTCAGATGATGAAGCAATATGTTGCAAGCTGTTTACATTCGGATACTTTCGCTCTGTCATTACATAATTATCACGCCTCCGTGTGTTTATAATCTTTCATTGATGGACACATGTTACCAACTTCCAGGTCTACACGGAAAACAAATTACCATTCCCACAGTGTGGCTGATGAACATAATAACCGGTCTTATATTCATGTTTTCTCAGCCACACTGTGGGAATGGTAATTTGTTCTTCCGTGTAGACCTGGAAGTTGGTAACATGTGTCCATCAATGAAAGATTTATAAACACAGGAGGCGTGCATAATTATGTAATGACAGAGCGCAAAGTATCCGAATGTAAACAGCTTGCAACATATTGCTTCATCATCTGAAATTAGAGCTCTATGGCTGATCTTCATATGGGCAGAATGGGCGGCCGCCCAGTGTCTCTGGCTCTGAGGGGGGCACAAGGCCGAACATACCTCTGCATTGAAAGTCAGTCCGTCCTCCATTATATAAATCAGTGACTGGCCAGCAGCAGCCCCGTCTCATGAGAGTACTTCTCATGTAAGCAATGGATACATGGGCGTCTCGACCATCTGATCCAGGACACGGTGCCAAGGTCCTTTTTTTTATTGCCCTAAATCTCTTCCTGCCTTCATAATCATCTGTATAGACAAACACCTATATAGCTGGTAACAACTGCCCATCTCTGCTCCCGGCCCTCCTGTTTTCCTGCAATATCAGGACATTGTGTGCAGCCACCTACACAGAACGTCCTACCCCTGGTATCTACTTCCTAGCTGTGAGGGAATTTGAAGGAGCTTCTTCCAGCCTCAGAGCAGTTAAAAGATGGAAGCTTCATCCTAGTCTCCCGCCCCAACATTCAGCACGAAACAACACACAGGCAGAGGGAAGGTAACATGACAAGCACCCAAAGCACAACCTCCGCAGCTGGGAAGGGGGAATAGTGGTCGGACTTGTTGATGCATTGGCAGTGAGTTATCTTACTGTAAGGGTGGGTCATAACACAATCAGGGGTAGAAGGAGAATAGAAGTAATGGAAGCCACTTACCACCATTTTCCATAGAGTTGCAGCACAGAATGTTCCCTTTTCTCATACTAACGTTACTTCAAACAGAAATAATTATGTAACTTTACAGAAGTAGGTGCGGCGTAACCCGCTGTCCCAATGAAGTTGACCTAGCTTTTAAAGTACAAGGGCTCCGTTCTTTACACCCTCCCTCCATGAGCCGCTCCAGGTTCCCCCTGGTGTTACACTCCCGGCTTCTGGGTTTACCTTCACTGCACGCATGCTTAGGGGATCATTCTAAGAAGTGTCTGGCGACGACCCAATGTAATCACAGGCGCTGTACCGGCGCCACACTATTCTAGCTCGCTGTAGTCTGTAGTGAGTGTATAAGGACAGTTTAAATCCTCAGCATTCATTTCCATGATCTATATCCCCGATCAGGATGTGCAGAGGAACCTTTTAGCTACCAATGATCTTTGGTTGGGTTCGTTATATACTATTAGATGTTACCGGGACCTCAATCTTAATATCCGCCAACGCTGTCTAGTGTTATTGTGCATGGATTTAAAAAGAGATGCACCATTTTTCCTGAGGTTTATTATTGTTCCTAATCTCCCTTTTGGAGATTGTGTTCCCATATTGAGAACCACTTTGCCTCACGTTGGAGCAATGTTTATCCCAATCTCTCCTCCGCTTTCGGGTAGTGGATAATATCCAGGAATCTCATTACTGACGTATCACCACCGGTTAAACCTCTACTTGTTTAGCTACTGGTTTATCCTTTTTGTGGGTGATATCGTTATGTGTTCTCCTATTCTCCTCCGAAATTCCCTGATGGTTTTCCGATGTATACAAGGCCACATATGCAGGTTACTTTATTAATGACCCCTATACTCCTGCCGTTAATATAGTCTGTAATGTGTAAGTCCTGCCTGTCACATTACTAATAAATGTTTTTCCTGTTGGTAAATATGACACACCACACATCCCCACATTTGTAGCAAACCTTTCTGGATGTTGGTTAATACTGTACTTAGGCCTTGGGCTACAATATCACTATAACAGTTATCACCGGCGTCTGTAATTAAGATTTATTGTTAATCCTGGTTCTTTGGACAACCCAAAATCCAATTGTCACAGAGACCAAAAATATTTTGCTGGGGGTTACAATTATAAACTATACAGTTCCGACTTACATACAAATTCAACTTAAGAACAAACCTACAGAACCTTTCTTGTTTGTAACCCGGGGACTGCCTGTATATACATATAACTACACATGAATCTCTTAAAACAATTAAAAAAAACTTACCTTAAAAACCTCAATGACAAAATATTAGCTTTTCATAATAATGTAATGTCTGTATAATGAGAGAATGAATGAATGTATTTACTTACTGCTAATGTAAAAAATACAATCATAAATATCTGTATCCCATAGAAACATTCTGTAGAAAAAGATCATGACTCAGTAAGATCCTCACATATAATACATGCACTCCCCCGACTACCAGGGAAGGGTCTTTTATAGGATTTTTCCATCCTGTTGATACATAGATGTAGATAAGTGTGGGTGCAATTTCCCCAGGTAAAGGGTCCGGTGTGTCCAGGAGGAATTTACAAAGTCTCCAAAGACACATATTCTCCTAATGAAGGACATTTTAACTCAGATACAATTAGAAAAATATACTTTGAATTGTGTATTCTCACTAATCATTGCTCATCAGATTCTGTCCCATGTGCCTCCTGTCTCACTATTTTCAGAATTGACCGTTTCCCTGTTTATTACATAACTATTTAAACTATTGCCGCTGCTCCACCATTTTTAGAGAATATTTCTTGCTCAAATGACGTCATTGGGGAGTTGCAATCTTCCTAAAGATGGTGACAGGTTAGTTCCATATAATTGCCATTGGACAGAGACATTTAATGAGTTAATGCCCACGACTAGTGATATGACTAACACACGCCCTGGTCTGTGGACCAGTATCCAGGAGCAGACAGATGAGTATTATCTGCTGCTAAACCTTAAAACTGGCAAGGTGGGGTGCTACATCAGTTGGAACCAGTAGTCAGGGCCAAGCCAGGATGATGCATGCCTTGAACATGCACTCAACTTGGCTGTGCAAAGGTTCCTTGCCAACTATACAAACCTGCTGGAGCTGCTGTTCGAAGT
This sequence comes from Engystomops pustulosus, assembly GCA_019512145.1. Taxonomy (NCBI): domain Eukaryota; kingdom Metazoa; phylum Chordata; class Amphibia; order Anura; family Leptodactylidae; genus Engystomops; species Engystomops pustulosus. The sequence goes on along the minus strand of WNYA01002594.1, from coordinate 15,646 downwards.
GCATTGTGTGTGCAATTTTTGTTGTTTACTCCTTAATTTGCCTCCCATCTGCAACTACAGAGGACAACCTGGTTGGTTCAAAGATGCTACAAGTTTCCGGCTGCTGTTGCACCCCACTTGAGGTTCAGCAGCAATACCCAGTCATCTGTCTGCTCCTGGATCCCAGTCCACAGCTCCTGGATGTTGTGTGTCTTTAATCCAGACAGGTATGTTTTAGCATCTGCTGTTTCCTCATGGCTTTGCTAAAACCGGTTGTCCATGTGCTCACTGACAGGAAGAAGAAGCACGAGAGAAGGAAGCATGAGCAGCAGAAGGAGTCAACTGGCAAGGAGCGATGTCACACACACCATTCTGGGTGGTGGCAGAATGTGAGTCACAGTGCTGCCTGCCTCGGGACCAGCTGCCTCTACATTAACCCAGGAGACATAAAGTGCTTACTGGTCCACGTCCTGCATTGCTCAGCACAACCCTGGTTTTAATCCACGATCTGTTGGTGCAGTCGGGACTGCCTGCTGGGAAAAGTAGTTGCTTTTTGGAACTTCGTACAGTGGTTCAGTCTCTGCCTCAGTCTTTAAACCTCCCCTTCCTTCAGCCTCAATGGAGCATTTCAAAGGCTATCAGTTTGGAATGCTATTATTAAGGTCCAGAGTTCGTGAAAGAGATTGCTCAAGCTTCCCCCTGAGAGAAGCAAGGAGAATGATCCAGAACACATGCAATGGATTGTGTCTATGGTCTGCCAATGCAGTCACTATGGAATAGATCCCTCCTATTAGATTGCATGTGTCACATAAGCCTGATTACATCTGTGCACCATCTACTGTATTTACTGGTAATGCAGCTGAATATTATCTACTTGGGAATGGAGAGTTTCATTGCAAAACCATGATAATGTTGTGTTTCATTAATGTCAATTCTGTCTGCCTGCCCAGCGCCTAATTGGCTGATGCCTGTAACTCTAAACGGAGGGGAATTAACTTATTGATAGACCTTCATGTAAGAGGACGCAGGGCCTGCAGACAGCAGCCTGTTGTTGCTGTCTCACCGGAGGGCAATCCTCCTCCTCCCATCTTGCAGCTCTGAGTACTTAAAGCTCTGTCTAAAATTGCTTCCAAAGCAGCTTATTTTTATTGCACTTCTATTGTCTATTGTCTTCTAGATATGTTCGGTTGAAGGTTCCCAGCTGCAAGCTTGGTCTTCGCTATCTGGGTCCATTTTAGGTGCTGAAGCGCATCAATCCCGTGGTCTATAAGCTCCGCCTTCCTCCCACCATGTGCATCCTGATTTCCTTCCACGTCTCCCTTCTGAAGCCAGTCATCCTGAACCGCTTCTCTCGGATGTACCACCTCCAGCTCCTGAGGCACATTACAAGGATGTCTATGAGGTGAAAGAGGTCCTGGATATGAAGTCAGTCAGAAGGAAGCAGTTGTTCTTGTTGACTGGAAGGGGTTAGCGCCGGAAAAAGGTCTTGGGAACTCAAGGACAACATCCTGGATCGTGTCTCTTCTACACAGTTCTCCAGTCACAAAGAGGGGGGGGCCAAATGGAGGGTGCCCCTGCGACCCATATCTTGGGTCACAGGAACACCTATGTGCCTACTCTGCCCCCGTGCCTGCCTTCTAACTTACCTTTCCACGCTCCCGCCCTTCCGAAGTGCTTTCCTGCTCCTAAGGCGCATGCGCGCCAGCTCTTTAAGATTTAAAGGGCCAGCACCCGATAATTGGCGCTTTTCTGGCTGCCAAGATAAATTCTTCCCCTTCCTGTGTTCCCTGCCTCATAGCCTTAAGAAAGCTTTCCTGATGCCCTGTGCGATTATCCTGATTTCCTATTGTGACCTTGATTCCGTTCCTGACCTCGCTCTGTGACTGTTCTGGTGCTCCTGTCCTGACCTTCTGCTACGTCTCTGACTCTGATTCCGTGCTGCCTGTCCTGAGCTTCTGCCACGTCCCTTATTCCAATCCTGTGCTGCCTGTCTCAACCTCCTGCCGTTCCCGACCACAAGTTTGCCTGATGTATCGTACTACGCCTTGCTGCCACAGTGCACAAAGACGCACCTGCAGACGACCTGGTAGCACCACACCACAACAAGTCCAACCCACTTTGCGTGTGGCTCTGGTGAAAAGTATAGGTACCACTTAGACTCCGGTCCCAGGTGCGGCCTTACGTCATCGTCCGTGGTGTCCAGAGGATCCACTACCTCCAATCCTGACAATCAGTGTATGTGTTTGGTGGACTTCAAGGAGGAACCCCGATTTGTGATAAAATATTGTTTTTGAAAAAAGGTGAATTTAAAGTAAATATTCCCGAACACTTCATGGTAAACCATTTGTTATAAGAAATCCTGGTCAGGCTATAGTCCAGAGAGGTCCAACATAGGTCCACCACATAGCTGCATCTGAAACACAGAAAAGATCAACAAATGGTTCTCTAAAGCCAATTTTTTTTTCAGCTTCAGCCGAACCCCACCCACCCTCCTCACTCTCCGGGTCTGCTGAATATCGGCTCAATATTTTCTAAGGCTTTCTCACATCGTTGTTCCTCAGACTGTAGATAAAAGGTTTAACACAGGGTAAGCACTATATAATGATAGAAATATATTCAGATATGGTGAGAAGCTTCTGGTCTGTCCAATGTTGTGGTCATAGTGTCTCCCAAAAAACAGGAACACCCACCGTGAGGGGAGGCGCAGGTGGAGAAGGCTTTAGCTCCACCCTGAGAGAAACGGATTTTAAATATAGATATAATGATACAAATATAAGATCCACAATAAACAACAGGGGTGACACAAAGTGAAAAAATCTACAACGACTATACTTATTTTTAAGGAGAGGTCACCACACGCCACCCCCAGGACAAACGAACCTCACAGTAAAAATGATTGAGCTTTTTTCTTGCACAGAGACAAGAGGCCGTGAGATGGTGGGAAATGACGAAAATTAAACTTCCCACCCACATAGAGACGGTGATGTATCTACACACCCTCCACCTCTAATGACGGTTGTAACGTAGGGGGAGCATATGGGCGATGTACCGTCTAGGCCATCACCGCCAGTAACATACACTCAATCCCTCCCAGAATGAGCCAATGTTCATCTGTGTATACACATGGTCACGGAAATTCTCCTTTTCTCTCCGATAGGACTCAATGAGAAGTTTCGGAACAGAACAAGACGAGTAACTAGATCGAGAAAAGACAATTACAGGAGGATAGTTACATAGGAGTGTGTAACTGAGGCCTGACGATGACGGTGGCAGATAAAACCCGTTACTAAATGGTCAAAATGTAATGAGAAAAAACAAAATAAAAAGGAAAATACAAATCTGCAAATTCTAGAAAAACCCAATCAGGATAAATTCTGTGATCATCGTCTGATTTCCAAGTTCCATACTGGAAGGTCCAGATGGTTGTTTGTGGTCTCACCGTTTTATCACAATCCAGGGTCGGGGAGGTCAGTTCAACAAATGTTTAGAGAATTTAGTTCATGCTGTTGAACGTTTCATTCTTTGTTGGAATAAAATGAATGCTAAAATGTTTTCATATAAATATTTTATTTGGAACAATTAATGGAAAGAAAAAAAGTGGTAATTAAAATGTAGAAATGGATAATTTAATGTACAAATATACGCACAACCTTCCACCACAAGTGACAAAAATATGTTCCTGTTTTATCAATTTTATTTCCTGTTCCTTTTCATGAATAAATGAGGAAGTGACTGAATTGCTGTCCAAAGAACGAAAAAATTCAGACAAAAACTATTATAACAATCATTGTGATTGACAGATAAATTCTAATCTAAAATCTTTTCTTCATTTTCTATTTTGTTACATGTAAAATTATTATGGATATTTTTTGATTAATAAGGGGGTTCACACATATTAAAATAGGGCCGTACCTATATGTTAGTAGAGTTTTCTGGGATGAAGCCAACGTGTTACTATGGATCTATGTAACTCCGGGCTGAAGCTTCTGCCAAATATCAGCAGCTCCACAGCAGGGAAGCTGAAGAGAAGGAACGAGGAATCTAATGGCAGGAGAATTTTTTTATTAGATTAGTGTGTTGTTCTCTGGTCTAATTTAAGTTAGAACTTGATGTTAACATTAAGAGATGTTACCAGATGTAATTTAGGAAGATCCAACTAAGGCCACATCACACTTCTGTACGCTCGCCCGGACGCAGCCAGTGAGCCAACCGGCAGGGGTGCAGGAGAAGAGGTGGGATGCACATTGCCGTGCGAATGAGGAAAGATAGAACAGGTTCTATGTTTATTCCGTGTACGGTTCTGTGCCCGTTCCGCGCCGGGTGTCTATTGCCATCTGGGGACGTATATACGGGCAGTGTGTTGAGCCCTAACAGACACTGACTCACAATTGTGTAGAACTAAGTAAGCTATGACATGATCTGATACATTCTGTCTTCTGCTTCTCCTTTTTCTCCAGTCTTAATCTTATGTTGTTTATTTATACAGTAAATCATTTCCCCTGGATTAACCATTACCTACCTCCCAGAGACTATTCTGGCAGCGATGTGTGGGTTTCATTTACAGAAAAAACATTGTATTATTTGTTGAAACCTAATAATTTCTTAATTATAAATGAATGAGATGTTTTCTTCATAGAACAACAAGATGTAACCATTTCTAGACTCATGTTTTTGGAGCATAGAGTGTGTGTGGACATATACGTTCCCATAGACGCCTATGGCGGCGCTGGCACAGTCCATGTGGGGTCACCGTATCGTACACAGGGAAACGATAGAGCTGCTCCATCTCTACCCATGTTAGCAAATGTGCGGCACCATTTCCTCGGAGAGGGGAGGGGTGAGCAGTGTCCTCCTCCCGCGTGCCCACCAGGGTTGTTGCCCCAGGTCTATGCGCCGCCACGCACACTCCATTAAATGTAGCGCTAATCGTAAATAATGTTTTGATTCAATGTTCTTCTTACATTACAGCAAAGGTCAGAAAACACGCAAGAAGGGTCATTTAGGACCAGAAGGTAAGAAATGTAGCGGCCATCATATGCCTCCCCTGGTTATCACAGTTTAGGACACAATCCCATTATCTACCGCGGTAATGGTCTTTCCATCTGCTTTATCCAGTCCAGTTTCTCCACCTTCTCTCTTCCATCATTAATCATCAGGACACAACACAGGCATCCAGTCATTTACTTCTCTCCCAACTGATCACACACCTGGTTAATTTTTGGGGATCGGTCACTTCTTTAACCTTTGTGGTTCCATTGACTTTAGGCAAAATATTTTTTCTCAATGATGGATACCTAATGACAAGTACTTCCCCCAAAAAGATGCCCCTGCTTTATGCTCCCATTTTAGTGTAATATTTTTTGCCTCTCTTCTATTCTACAAGGCCTAGGTAAAAATAGAGCAAGCTGTCTGCCCAATGCCTCTTCTTGCTGTATCTGGTGGGACATGGTGGGGGGGGGGCATGGATATACTCCACCCAATGGTTCTATTTTCCATTTTTAAATAATCTACCACCTGGAATCTAGTTTTAGAAGTAGATCCAGGGGCAGGTTCCCGCAATGCAGTGTGAACAGAGTGTATTTGATGGTATCTCAAAAAGCCCCTTATGCCAACATTCTTTACTAAGATGCTAATTTCCTGCAGGGGTGCTGGGGCAACATATAGCTCCCACAGGATTTGAGGGGTATGGGTATACACCCCCCAATAACCCTTGGAAGTGACACCCCATTGTGTGTCTATGCTGACAGTGGACACATGCACACTGCCTACAGTTTTCCCATGGCTTCGGAGGAGCTTTGACCATGTCAGCGCACACAGTGAGATAATAAAGCTGGTTGGAGGGGCACGAGGCACACATGCGGAGTGCCTCCCTGTGCCCTGTGCTTCTCGAAAGACAAGGGAGAAGAGAAGCACGACCCATGCATGCCCCTGCCGTGTGACTTCAGTATTTTGTTGTGCACCCCTCACACATGCACAGCGTCTCCAGAGTCATTGGAGAAACTGGAGGTGGTGCGCATCACGCCCCTACCGCCAGATCCACTGTCAGCATGGTTTACACGGGGGTGTGTCACTGCCGTAGCAACTGGAGCATGTAGTACCATAGCCCTGGAGCCGCAGGGGCTTGTGAACCCCAGTAGCCCCTGCAGCAAATTAAAATAGTATAAAGAGCAATTTTGCAATAATGGAGACTATTCTAGAGATATCAAAAAAACATCTGCTTCATGTTACATTGGGAATCTTCCCCCGGATCAACTTCTATAGGGTCTTTAAAGGTTTTTATGCAATATGAGACTTTTTGAAAGAAAATCTCAGACAGATGACAGAAATAGACCACTAGAGCATTTGTTGAATGGCCAAAGGCGCTTTAAGGAATATGATGGCACCGAAGCTCCATAAATACACATTATACTGCTCCAAGGAAAAACCGCCTAATGATAAATTACCCCATGTCTTATGAATGGCAGCCAGCCTGCACCCAGCTTTTCTCAAGGTCCTGATTTTTATAATTGTTATTTCAGCCAATCCACTCAGCTCCGGGATTAACAAGATATGTTTCTGAATCATTGCAGCTGCATTATTCTCAGGTATGTTGCTTCATAGTTCATGAAATCAAATGGTAGATTCCTTTAAGGAAATTTACTGTGCATTCTATTAACCTAATTTTATAAATAAAGTTTAAAAATAACTATGTTAAATTTATGATGACTATGAATAAAACATTGAATAACATTTGAAAATATATTTGAATTTAATGTATTTTTAAAAAATGTTTAGTCAAATGGAATGATAGTTCATGAATGATTTCTGTATTATTACAGTAACGTCTGGCGCTCAAACGCCGTGAAAGAATGAACGCAGTTAACATTAGTGTTATATACTACATTGACATGAAAAGAAATAGTAGACACAATGGGGCTCATGTATCATTAGTCTAGGAGTGTGAACCTGCTAATGTTCCCGCTTTTCTCTGGTCAGATGTGTCTTAGTGTTTTTCTACATGTGGCATTTTAGGAGTTTAAAGTCCAACCGTAAAGTATAAATAATGCATTTTCTACTTTATTCTAAATACTATCTGCTAGCAGAGGTTTTACCTTGTCCCCCCTCAGGCTAATCTCCATTTACCATGCTGTTCTGGTAGAGATAACAGGAGGCTTGTTGGTAGTGGTTGTAGCAGAGATGCAAGAAAACTGGACCTTGAGTGGATGTCACACAGCATGTGAATTATCACATGCTTCAGGTCGTCCATGACAAACATGGTGTCCTGATTCATGTGAAAATCTAGTGTCCTGGTGAAGAACCTTGAGTGATGTCACAGCATGTGACCCATCAGATGCTACAATTCGACCAATTACAACATGCTGTCGTGTTTCATATGAGTGCCCTCAATGCTCTGCCTTAGTGCCTGAGCGAGTCACAACCAGGAAGTGCCACCCACTTCAGAAAAAGGTGAATCTCTTTAATAAGAAATGGTGAAAGATATTTCAGGCTATTGATAAATGTGACCAGGGGGAGGGGAGGCCTGCTAGTATGCAAATTCACACACATTCCCCCAGACTCAGCTAATTGGACTAATTGAGCTAGGTTGTGTACGTTCACTCAGCATGTGTCCAGACTTCAATAGAACTCTCAGACAGATTGACTCCAGGCATCCCCCCCCCCCACTCTATACAGACAAAGGGCCGTAAACCAAACCTCCCAAACCCAAATTGAAAGGGACAGTTATGAAGTTATGGTCCATCTCTCCGAAGAAACAAATACATTTCTGGATTGGGTATTTTCTAGAGATCATAATAATTCCATTTCTGGCGCTTAGGATATCTGTTCTCAGATATATCAATATCTCTGGGTAGAACCATAGCCAAAGCGTTAAGTTTGGTATCAATGTGATCCAGGGATTCACCCGGATCCAATGATACCAGAACTATGACCTATGACTCCCCTTGAGAAGCTATGGCTTCTCCAGGGCTCTGGTTGTAGTGGATCTTAAGACCAATTCAGCACTAGACACAGGCAGAGTGCAATACAGTAAGGTATGAGGTACATCAATGGCAGTTCTTTGTTTAGTTACCAACAGCTGTGAGAATGGCCAGTTGGAACAAAGGGAAAGGAGTGCTGCCACAGCTGTGGACATTACAGAGGACAATGCCAGTACTGCAGTTGAACCAGGAGGAGGTAGAAGGCCTATTGTTCAAAGCAAGGGGGAGCTCTGCCCAGACTCCCCAAGGAGCCAGTCGCCAATGGCAGTCCCACATTGGACCACCCACTGCCCACCCACCCACATGGTTCTGATGACGAGAGCAACAGAGGCGCAGAGTAGAGAGAGCAAGTGGAAGCCACAGGCTGCAGAAAGGCACGGGAACGTGAACACCAGATGCAGATGCTCCACTACAGCAGTATGCTCCTGCTTGTCCGGGTGATGCGGAGAACATGGTCCCAAAGTTGTGGACTGAGGATTTTCCCTGCTGGATAAGGTACAGCAGACCTTCCTTTGAGTGTTCTGCAGGGAACAGACTTGGGCTGACTAGCATTGTCACGATTGACCAAATCATCAAGGACTGATCGCTCAGGAATGTGGGGGTGGGTAGGGTCTGGGTCCCACTTGCTCTGGTGAGGGGACCATCAAAGCAGAGGTTCAGGCTACTTTGGGGAGTGGCCTGTCAGCCTCTGGATACCTGTTGTCTTCTGATACTCTAGTATAGGGAGAGAGAGGGGGGGCCACATATGGTGGGAGGAAAATCTGCAGAGGAGGATGGAAAAATACCGGACGTAGTTAGTGTCCAGGCGCTGTGCAGGGCTTATCCCCAACCGGACTGTCTCAGGACGAAGCCTGTCTGTCGCCCTGGCAAATGGGTAAGAGTGGAGAGGAAGTGGACGCTACAAGCGGTCACAGTGATCATCGTTGTTGGGACGCGCGATCGGAGCGTTGTAGCCAATCTGGGGCTCGACGACTTCCTCCCTTCTGATCAAGTGGCTCCAGTCAAATGGAAGCCAGGAGACGGATCGGGGGAGTTGGGCAGAGATGTGGGGGTTTCTTCACTCTCAACCATCGAGTCAGTGGTCTCATAGGAGGGCCTGTCAACAAGGACGGAAAGTGCCGAAGAGTTAAGTCTTTATGGCAAGACTCGCTTAATGGCCCATCCCCAACTGGAATGTAACAGGACAGGTCAATCTGTCTGCCTTGGAGACAGTGTCGGAAACGGAGATGAAGCAGATGCTACATACGGGCATGGCGACCATCGCTGCGGTGGCGTGGGGTGTAGCATTGAGGCCCCTCGGGTCCACTACCTTCCTCCCTTCTGACCAAGTGCCAAGTCAGACAGAGGCCAGGAGATAGATCCTGGGAAGCCAGCAGAAGATGGGGCAGTCACGCCAATTCTTGCCACGTCCAGCCAGGAGTTTCCGCAGCATTTATGCTTGCCTGAAAATTCAGGAGAAACAAGTGGAATAGTTCCCCTTACACACTCCAAGCCAGCCTTGGGACCAAGAGTGACTGTACAGAGGACAATTAGCAGGGTATACCAGAAGTATGGACAGTGACCCACAGTAATGGTACTCTGTCCCAGTTTGGGCAGAGAATCATTGCGGATGTGGTGGCTTGCCAGAAGCTCCAGGTGGACCAAAAGGTCACAGCCGTGGGCAGCCCTTCACCCCTTTCGGGGAGTTGCTCAGCAACCGACCAGGGAGGCAGTCCATCACATGGACCCCGGGGACCAATCCCCATCCCAGTTTTCAGCATACTGGGTCCCTCCTGAAGTGCAACAGCACCACAGGTGGGTGTTGTGACGAGATGCTGAATGCTGTATCTCTCAGGCATAGAGAGGTAGTGAGTGGGTACACAATCGGGAAACCAAAGGTGTTACCCCCTAGCGACCTCTATAGGAGGGAGGTGTGATTAATTTGACCAGGAGGAGGGGAGGCCTGCTAGTACGCAAATTAACCACCTCCCCCAGCCTCGGCTAATTGGCCTACTGAGCTAGGTTGTGTACGTTCACTCAGCATGTGTCGCGTACTCAATAGAACTCCCCCCACTATATCGGACATAGGGCCGTAAACTCCAAACCCCTAAATTGAAAGGACAGTTATGTCATCTCAACTATGAACAAATACATTTCTGGATTGGTATTTTCTAGAGATCATAATAATTACTTTCTGGCACTCTAGGATACTCGTCCAGAGACATCAATATCTCTGGAAAACAACACACAGGCAGAGGGAAGGTAACATGACAAGCACCCAAAGCACAACCTCCGCAGCTGGGAAGGGGGAATAGTGGTCGGACTATTGTTGATTGCACATTGGCAGTGAGTTATCTTACTGTAAGGGTGGGTCATAACACAATCAGGGGTAGAAGGAGAATAGAAGTAAATGGAAGCCACTTACCACCATTTTCCATAGAGTTGCAGGCACAGAATGTTCCCTTTTCTCATACTAACGTTACTTCAAACAGAAATAATTATGTAACTTTACAGAAGTAGGTGCGGCGTAACCCGCTGTCCATCAATGAAAGTTGACCTAGCTTTTAAAGTACAAGGGCTCCGTTCTTTAGACCCTCCCTCCATGAGGCGCTCCCAGGGTTCCCCCTGGTGTACACTCCTGACTTCTTGGTTTACCTTCACTGCACGCATGCTTAGGGGATCATTCTATAGAAGTACGCATGCTTAGGGGATCATTCTATAGAAGTGTCTGGCAGACGACCCAATGTAATCACAGGCGCTGGATCGGCGCCACACTATTCTAGCATCGCTGTAGTCTGTAGTGAGTGTATAAGGACAGTTTAATCCTCAGCATTCATTTCCATGATCTATATCCCCGATCAGGATGTGCAGAGGAACCTTTTAGCTACCAAATGATCTTTGGTTGGTTCGTCTATATTACTATTAGATGTTACCGGGACCTTCATCTTAATATCCGGCCAAACGCTGTCATAGTGTTATTGTGCATGATTGATTAAAAAGAGATGCACACTTTTCCTGAGGTTTATCTAATTGTCCTAATCTCCCTTTTGGAGATTGTGTTCCCATATTGAGAATCCACTTTGCCTCACGTTGGAGCAATGTTTTATCCCAATCTCCTCCGCTTTCGGGGTAGTGGATAATATCCAGGAATCTCATTACTGACGGATCACCACCGGGATAAACCTCTACTTGTTTAGCTACTGGTTTATCCTTTTTGTGGGTGATATCGTTAATGTGTTCTCCTATTCTCCTCCGAAATTCCCTGATGGTTTTTCCTATGTATACAAGGCCACATATGCAGGTTACTTTATTAATGACCCCTATACTCCTGCCGTTAATATAGTCTGTAATGTGGTAAGTCCTGCCTGTCACATTACTAATAAATGTTTTTCCTGTTGGTAAATATGGACACACCACACATCCCCCACATTTGTAGCAACCTTTCTGGATGTTGGTAATTACTGTACTTAGGCCTTGGGCTACAATAATCAGCTATAACAGTTATCACCGGCGTCTGTAATTAAGATTTATTGTTAATCCTGGTTCTTTGGACAACCCAAAATCCAATTGTCACAGAGACCAAAAAATATTTGGCTGGGGGTTACAATTATAAACTATACAGTTCCGACTTACATACAAATTCAACTTAAGAACAAACCTACAGAACCTTTCTTGTTTGTAACCCGGGGACTGCCTGTATATACATATAACTACACATGGAATCTCTTCAAAACAATTAAAAAACTTACCTTAAAAACCTCAATGACAAAATATTTAGCTTTTCATAATAATGTAAATGTCTGTATAATGAGAGGAATGAAATGATAATGTATTTACTGCATAATGTAAAAATACAATCATAAATATCTGTATCCCATAGAAACATTCTGTAGAAAAAGATCATGACTCCAGTAAGATCCTCACATATAATACATGCACTGCCCCCGACTACAGGGAAGGGTCTTTTATAGGATTTTTCCATCCTGTTGATACATAGATGATAGATAAGTGTGGGTGCAATTTCCCCCAGGTAAAGGGTCCTGTGTGTCCAGGAGGAATTTACAAAGTCTCCAAAGACACAATATTCTCCAATAATGAAGGACATTTTTAACTCTAGATACAATTAGAAAAATATACTTTGAATTGTGTATTCTCACTAATCATTGCTCATCAGATTCTGTCCCAATGTGCCTCCTGTCTCACTATTTTCAGAATTGACCGGTTTCCTGTTATTACATAAACTATTTAAACTATTGCCGCTGCTCCACCATTTTTAGAGAATATTCTTGCTCCAAATGACGTCATTGGGGAGTTGCAATCTTCCTAAAGATGGTGACAGGTTAGTTCCATATAATTGCCATTGGACAGAGACATTTAATGAGTTAATGCCCACGACTAGTGGATGAATGACTACACAACGCCCTGGTGCTGTGGACCAGTATCCAGGAGCAGACAGATGAGTAATTACTGCTGCTAAACCTTAAGACTGGCAAGGTGGGGTGCTACATCAGTTGGAACCAAGTAGTCAGGGCCAAGCCAGGATGATGCATGCCTTGAACATGCACTCAACTTGGCTGTGCAAAGGTTCCTTGCCAACTATACAAACCTGCTGGAGCTGCTGTTCGAAGTGCATGTGTGTGCAATTTTTGTTGTTTACGTCCTTAATTTGCCTCCCTATCTGCACTACAGAGGACAACCTGGGTTGGTTCAAAGATGCTACAAGTTTCCGGCTGCTGTTGCACCCCACTTGAGGTTCAGCAGCAATAACCAGTCATCTGTCTGCTCCTGGATCCCAGTCCACAGCTCCTGGATAGTGTGTGGTCTTTAATCCAGACAGGTATGTTTTAGCATCTGCTGTTTCCTCATGGCTTTGCTAAAACCGGTTGTCCATGTGCTGCACTGACAGGAAGAAGAAGCACGAGAGAAGGAAGCAGAGCAGCAGAAGGAGTCAACTGGCAAGGAGCGATGTCACACCATTCTGGGTGGTGGCAGAATGTGAGTCACAGTGCTGCCTGCCTCGGGACCAGCTGCCTCTACATTAACCCAGGAGACATAAAGTGCTTACTGGTCCACGTCCGTGGCATTGCTCAGCACAACCCTGGTTTTATCCACGATCTGTTGGTGCAGGCGGGGACTGCCTGCTGGGAAAAGTAGTTGCTTTTTGGAACTTCGTACAGTGGTTCAGTCTCTGCCTTCAGATCTTTAAACCTCCCCTTCCCCTTCAGCCTCAATGGAAGCATTTCAAAGGCTATCAGTTTGGAAATGCTATTATTAAGGTCCAGAGTTCGTGAAAGAGATTGCTCAAGCTTCCCCCTTAGAGAAGCAAGGAGAATGATCCAGAACACATGCAATGGATTGTGCTATGGTCCTGCCAATGCAGTCACTATGGAATAGATCCCTCCTATTAGATTGCATGTGTCACATAGAGCCTGATTACATCTGTGCACCATCTACTGTATTTAACTGGTAATGCAGCTGAATATTATCTACTTGGGAATGGAGAGTTTACATGCTAACCAATGATAAGTTGTGTTTCATTAATGTCAATTCTGTCCTGCCCTCAGGCTCCTAATTGGCTGATGCCTGTAACTCTAAACGGAGGGGAATTAACTTATTGATAGACCTTCATGTAAGAGGACACAGGGCCTGCAGACAGCAGCCTGTTGCTGCTGTCTCACCTGAGGGCAATCCTCCCTCCATCTTGCAGCTCTGAGTACTTAAAGACTGTCTAAGATTGCTTCCAAAGCAGCTTATTTTTATTGCACTCTAACCAATTGCTATAGTTTTCTTACAACTCTGAATGTGCCGGCTCCACTACATTTTTTGTTGTGACGACTCCCACGCCCACCTCTCCTCTGTCTGAGCCTTCTGATGTTCCTGCCGTGGAGGATTTGGTTCAAGATCTGAAGTCCAACTGGGAGCAAACACGGTAGTCATTACTTCGGGCCTCCGCCCGCACCAAGACCCAGGCCGAGAAGAGAAGCAGGGCTCCTCCAGTCTTCTCTCCAGGAGATAAGATGTGGCTATCTTCTAGATACTTTTGGTTGAAGGTTCCCAGCTACAAGCTTGGTCTTCGCTATCTGGGTCCATTTGAGGTGCTGAAACGCATCAATCCCGTGGTCTATAAGCTCCGCCTTCCTCCCACCATGTGCATCCTGATTTCTTCCACGTCTCCCTTCTGAAGCCATTCATCCTGAACCGCTTCTCTCGGAATGTACCACCTCCAGCTCCTGAGGCACATTCCAAGGATGTCTATGAGGTGAAAGAGGTCCTGGATATGAAGTCAGTCAGAGGGAAGCAGTTGTTTCTTGTTGACTGGAGGGGGTTGGCGCCAGAAAAAAGGTCTTGGGAACCCAAGGACAACATCCTGGATCGTGCTCTTCTACACAGGTTCCTCCAGTCAAAGAAGAGGGGGAGGCCAAATGGAGGGATACTGTCACGGCCACGGGTGCCCCTGCGACCCATATCTCGGGTCACAGGAACAGCTGTGTGCCTTACTCTGCCCCCGTGTCTGCCTTCTAACTTAACTTTCCATGCTCCGCCCGGTCCGGCAAGTGCTTTCTCTGCTCCTCGGGCGCATGCGCACCAGCTCTTTAAGATTTAAAGGGCCAGCACCCCGATAATTGGCGCTGGCTGGCTGCCAAGATAAATTCCTTCCCCTTCCTGTGTTCCCTGCCTCATAGCCTTAGAGAAAGCTTTCCTGATGCCCTGTGCGATTATCCTGATTTCCTATCGTGACCTTGATTCCATTCCTGACCTCGCTCCTGTATTGTCTGTGCTGCCTGTCCTGACCTTCTGCTATGTCTCTGACTCTGATTCCGTGCTGCCTGTCCGGAGCTTCTACTACATCCCTGATTCCAATTCTGTGCTGCCTGTCTCAACCTCCTGCCTGTTCCCGACCACAAGTTTGCCTGATGTATCTGTACTACGCCTTAGCTGCCACAGTGCACAAAGACGCACCTGCAGAACGACCTGGTAGCACCACACCACAAGTCCAACCCACTTTGCGGTGTGGCTCTGGTGAAAAGTAGGTACCACTTAGACTCCGGTCCCAGGTGTCGGCTTACGTCATCGTCCGTGGTGGTCCAGGGGATCCATTACCTCCAATCCTGACAATCAGTGTATGTGTTTGGTGGACTTCAGAGGTAACCCAGATTTGTGATAAAATATTGATTTTGAAAAAAGGTGAATTTAAAGTAAATATTCCAGAACACTAAATGGTAAACCATTTTGTTAAATAAGAAATCCTGGTCATGGCTATAGTCCATGAGAGTCCAACGTAGTCCACCACATAGCTGCATCTGAAACACAAGAAAAGATCAAACAAATGGTTCTCTAAAGCCAATTTTTTCAGCTTCAGCTGAACCCCACCCAACCCTCCTCACTCATGCTGAATATCGGCTCAATAATTTTCTAAAGGCTTTCTTCACATCGTTGTTCCTCAGACTGTAGATAAAAGGGTTTAACACAGGGGTAACAACTATATAAATGAGAGAAATATATTTCAGATATGGTGAGAAGCTTCTGGTCTGTCCAATGTATGTGGTCATAGTGGTCCCAAAAAACAGGAACACCACCGTGAGGTGGGAGGCGCAGGTGGAGAAGGCTTTAGCTCCACCCTGAGGAGAACGGATTTTAAATATAGATATAATGATACAAATATAAGATCCAACAATAAACACAGGGGGTGACAACAAAGTGAAAAATCCTAC
>WNYA01002593.1:562-37763 GCA_019512145.1 Engystomops pustulosus | reverse complement strand
AGTGCGCCTGAGAATACCGCCATACACTGCCTGCAGGATAAGCTCCTAGTAGAGCACCTAACCATAGCGCCATCTAGTGTGCCTGAGAATACCGCCATACACTGCCTGCAGGATAACACCTTGTAGAGCAGCAAACCATAGCGCCATTCAGTGCGCCTGAGAATACCGCCATACACTGCCTGCAGGATAACACCTTGTAGAGCACCTAACCATAGCGCCATCTAGTGGGCCTGATAATACCGCCATACACTGCCTGCAGGATAAGCTCCTTGTAGAGCACCTAACCATAGCGCCGTTCAGTGCACCTGAGAATACCGCCATACACCGCCTGCAGGATAACACCATGTAGAGCACCTAACCATAGCGCCATTCAGTGCACCTGAGAATACCGCCATACACTGCCTGCAGGATAACACCTTGTAGAGCACCTAACCATAGCGCCATTCAGTGCAGGATAAGCTCCTTGTAGAGCACCTAACCATAGCTCCATTCAGTGCGCCTGAGAATACCGCCATACACTGCCTGCAGGATAACACCTTGCAGAGTACCAAACCATAGCGCCATTCAGTGCGCCATAGAATACCGCCATACACTGCCTGCAGGATAACACCTTGTAGAGCACCTAACCATAGCGCCATCTAGTGTGCCTGAGGATACCGCCATACACTGCCTGCAGGATAACACCTTGTAGAGCACCTAACCATAGCGCCATCTAGTGTGCCTGAGAATACCGCCATACACTGCCTGCAGGATAACACCTTGTAGAGCACCTAACCATAGCGCCATCTAGTGTGCCTGAGGATACCGCCATACATGACGTGTGGATATGGGATGGACCCCCACTTTATTTTAAACAGTGTATGGAACACGGTGTATGGAAAAAATACACAACCACATAACGTAATGGGTGAAATGGCCACAGCTTTATTTGAATCACAGGAATAAAACAATCAGAGGAGGAGTCAGGTGACATGCTAGGGGTGGGATTCCCCAATACCCCAATCTAAAGTTGCCTGACATACAGCCCCCGGCCAGACATCAACAAAGGGGGGCGGCACGCTCTGGCTGCCATTCTAGCAGAGCCAGTACACTTTAAGGGCACCAATGACCCTGGTGAAGATTATCCATTGTGTGCTTCACCACCGTGCCCGCCCCTGGCTGCTTTTACCATTACCAGAGCCTTGAGGCTGGCCACTTCCAAAGCTCAGGCTGTTGACCACCATGAGCTTTTACATCCTCTATAAGTTAAATTAGTCCACCAATAACTTGCCTGCACCTTCCACCTGACTCCTCCACCGCCACAAAGAGGCCATTTGACACCTTAAATGGACTCGACCGCCACCAAACAACAAAAATCCCATCAATGGGAATGCAATGGGTTAACGAATAAAGTGTTGAGAAAATTACAAATACAATCCACATGCACAAAGTGGTAAAAACATTGCTAAACTCTAAACTTCTACAGATATACCAAACCGTGTCCAACAATATAGTGAAGCAGGATACCATACAACCATGATGTGGAATAACTGCCCTCGGAACTAAATATATTCTGAAAAGACTAAGTACTAGACACCAAAAGCGTAGATTTATCTCCCCACCGAGTGGGAATATTGCTTACTGTATCTCCAGTATCTAGAGAACCACTAGTCATACTTCAATATATGTATCATGCACCAATACTATTGACAGAACAGACATGAAGAGGATAGGTAAAGAAGAAGAACGTTTACTTCTGTGCTCAGCTAATGCATAGGTAAGGAGGGGGGCAACCCCACTATGTGTCATAGCGTATGCACTGCCACGGCATAGCCCCTGACAAAATGTTCAAAATGCTGTGCGATGTCTTCGCTCTCTTTTTTTTATATATATATATATATATATATATATATAGTATTACAATAACATAGTGAGCTGAGCTGAGATATACTCATCTCAAGCCTTATAGCAAACCAATTTAAAATTTATTTTGTAGTTGGCCTAGCACCAGCTCCATCTTGCTCCAATACAGAATACAGCGCAATAGTGGGCAAGTACTTGACAACAGAACAGCAAAGGCTTGTCCATTTTGACAACTAACTTCGCCCGGTATAATATTAAATAAATGTAACTTTGCTCAAAAAACACGCTCAGCGTGTAGAGAAACCATAACTACCATATCCACAAGCCGCAACCTCCTGGCAAGTGGCGAGAGCAGAATGTGGCCATACCAAACCAAATCCATAAATATAATTTTTTGCTCAAAAACACGCTCAGCGTGTAGGGAAACCATAACTACCACATCCACAAGCCGCAACCTCCTGGCAAGTGGTGATATACAATGCACGCACAGCGTACAAAACCAACACTCTAGTGATCCACCAGCCGCTATCCTCTTAGCTAGTGGCGTAACTAGGTGTGGATAACCGAACCAGAACCATCTTCTCAGGGACCGCCCCTTAGAGAAGTGCATATATGTCTCCACATATAATCCACTAGCCACCAACCTCCAAGCTAGTGGTGTAACCAGGTGTGGAGAACTTGTCTCCCATAAACCATAATTACGCGCACAGCACGTGAGAGCCACATCCCCAGCTCCACATAGCCGCCAACCTCCTAGCTAAGTGGCGAAAGAAGATGTGGCCCTAGACCAACCATTGGAGACAGTAACATCAACCACATATAAGACATTATATAAATGTACCAAGGGCCTGGATATATAGGATCCATTTATCTTACAGAATTAGGTGCAGCAGTAACACTGACCATGTGGCTAATTCTCCAGCCATTTCATGGGGCTAAATGTAATGTAACATTACAATGCTAATTCACCATTATAGTCTGAGGCGGCATGTAACCCCCTCAGGATTGTACCATGTACCACTCATGTAATCTAGAGTGTATATATATATATATATGAGTGCACATAAGGTATACATGGACAGTCCATAATATAGAAGCCACAACTAAAGGCTAGTTATATATATATATATATGTAAGATACAGCCTGATCCATAACTACAATAAAGCAGTGAGATGGAAGCCATGTACACTGCACCAGGCACATAAGCATCTGAATGCAGCATGTGGTGACTATATAGCAATGACCTGGGATGGGCTACTATAGAATCCGTATGTATATCAGTGACATGGAGGTTTTATTCAGATAGCTAAGCTCCCCATATCCAGAAACTACAAATACTCAGGTCAATGCTGGGCCATATAGACCAGGAATGTGGGGGACCTGCACCTATCATGGTCAGTAAATCACAGTAAGGTGTAGGCCACCAAGACTATAGAGAACCGAGATTATAAGAGACTAGTAATAGTGCAGCCTCCATCTGTGATCCTGTACATGTGCTCTCTCTGGGCAGCTCCTCTCTCCCTAGTGTATAATACATGTAACCTCCCCATGACAAGCAGAGTAATGGTGGACATCTGCCCTCAGTCTCTATCCAAAAGGACAGGACTCCTGAAGAAGCTCCAGTATGGAGCTCGCGATTGCTTTGCCATATCTGTGCCACGAGGATTCGTACTAAAATAGCCATGTGTACCTGTGTCATGAAGGTATAAAGGTAACCTTAAACCGTATACAAGAGGTCATTACCCTCATGTAAATTAGTGATATATGCAGTGAGTGAGGTAAGTACACACTCATCACTCAACCTCATATAAATCAGTGATATGTACAGTGTGTGAGGTAAGTACACCTTCATATAAATTAGCGATATGTACAGTGTGCGAGGTAAGTACCCCCTCATATAAATCAGCGATATGTACAGTATGTGAGGTAAGTACACCCTCATATATATCAGTGATATGTACAGTATGTGAGGTAAGTACACCCTCAAGTAATTCAGTGACCTCATATAAATCAGAGATAAGTACTGAGTGTGAGGTAGGTACATTCTCATATAAATCAGTGATATGTACAGTATGTGCGGTAAGTACACCCTCATATATATCAGTGATATGTACAGTGTATGAGGTAACTACATCCTCATATATATCAGTGATATGTACAGTGTATGAGGTAAGTACAGCCTCATATATATCAGTGATATGTACAGTGTATGAGGTAACTACATCCTCATATATATCAGTGATATGTACAGTGTATGGTAACTACACCCTCATATATATCAGTGATATGTACAGTGTATGAGGTAACTACACCCTCATATATATCAGTGATATGTACAGTGTATGAGGTAACTACACCCTCATATATATCAGTGATATGTACAGTGTATGAGGTAAGTACAGCCTCATATATATCAGTGATATGTACAGTGTATGAGGTAACTACATCCTCATATATATCAGTGATATGTATAGTGTATGAGGTAACTACACCCTCATATATACCAGTGATATGTACAGTGTATGAGGTAACTACATCCTCATATATACCAGTGATATGTACAATGTATGAGGTAACTACATCCTCATATATATCAGTGATATGTACAGTGTGTGAGGTAACTACATCCTCATATATACCAGTGATATGTACAATGTATGAGGTAACTACATCCTCATATATATCAGTGATATGTACAGTGTGTGAGGTAACTACATCCTCATATATACCAGTGATATGTACAATGTATGAGGTAACTACATCCTCATATATATCAGTGATATGTACAGTGTGTGAGGTAACTACATCCTCATATAATACCAGTGATATGTACAATGTATGAGGTAACTACACCCTCATATATATCAGTGATATGTACAGTGAGGAACCAAGTCTTAAGTTTAATAGATCTAAAGAAGGCATTTAAGTCTTCCCACGGGAAATAACAACAAACAGAGGAGACGAAGAGGAGGACGCAAGCACAACAGACGGACAAAAAACAAGGAGGGGCAAGACAATGAAGACCCCAACGGTGAGGAAGAAATAAAAAACCACCCGGTTGTGAACATTTCTTCTTATAGTATGACTGATGCCGAACTTAAGGTATTAAGCAAGGGATTGTCTTTTTGCCCTACGATGTCTACTAATTGGCTGGACTTGGATATTGACTTAAATGCCTTCTTTAGATCTATTAAACTTAAGACTTGGTTCCTTAATGGTCCTAGTATTACCTATCGCCATTTTTAACAGTGGGATGTCTCACTGCCCCCCTTTTAAGGTATTAAGCAAGGGATTGTCTTTTTGCCCCACGATGTCTACTAATTGGCTGGACTTGGACATTGACTTAAATGCCTTCTTTAGATCTATTAAACTTAAGACTTGGTTCCTGGGGAAACCGCCAATGGTGAGTGTTGATACCCCCAGTGGGGGGAAATCCTGTGATTTCAATTTAAAAGAGTGTGGTCTTTTCTTGAAAAGTAATTTTTGCCCACCTGCCAACTCACCTGCTATAGAATCTTTTGTCACGGCGGTCCTCAAAGATGTTGAAGTGTTTAAGGAATCAGTAATCGATGGTACATATAAGAATAATTTATCCCTTGATGAGAAAAAGGCTTTGGATGGATTGGTCCATAACGACGATCTCGTCATCAAACCCGCTGATAAAGGGGGGGGGATCGTCGTTATGGACCGAACCACATATATGGATGAAGTGTACAGACAACTTAATGATGCATGTGTTTACAAGAAGGTTGAGATGGACCCCACATCGGCTTTTTCGAAGAGGCTGAGGGTTGTGGTGGACCATGCTTATGCATGTGATGTGATAGATGGAGACCTGCATAACTATCTGTTACCCAAATTTCCGAAACTGCCCTTATTGTATTGTTTACCTAAAATTCATAAAAGTGTGACCTCACCACCAGGTAGACCGATTGTGTCGGGACGGGAATCACTATTTAGCCCAGCAGCCATTTTTCTAGACAAAGTCCTCAGACCTTTTGCCGTTGGTGCTAGATCCTATATTCAGGATACCACCGATTTTCTTAACAAAATTGCTGACATTTTTTTCCCCCCCAGGTGCGCTATTGGTATCTTTTGACGTAACAAGTCTATATACGTCTATCAACCACGACCGAGGTTTGGCAAGTGTGTGTAAGGCGCTCAGGGGGTCGGAATACACAAATGAGGGCAAAGAATTTGTTTGCACTCTATTGGAAATTATTTTGACTTGTAACTTCTTTTCATTTAATGAGGAGTTCTATGTGCAATTACGCGGAACGGCCATGGGGTCCAATGTGGCCCCTACATATGCTAACATCGTTATGGCCGACCTTGAGGAAACAGCTGTCTATATGTCGCCCCACTTTGGTTCTATACTTAAGTGGTGGCGTTATATAGACGACATATTTGCGGTCCTACTATAAAATTGACTGATTAATATGCCTTCTATGACACACATGGATGATAACACCATACCTATACTTAAGAGTGAAATAAGACTGCTTTAAATAATCCGCTTTCTCTTACTTTTATCTTTATACCACAGTGCCTTCTCGGGACTCATCTAGGGGCAATAGCTTGGGACGTTCCTGGATACGGTGAACTCCGGAGTACAATATTACGCTGAAGTTGTGGCCATATGGGGAGGTATAATGATTCCGGATGGGACTGGACACAGAACTCTTGGCCTATTGGCATCAAGAGATCGGGTCTGATGATAAATACCTCCCCATTGATGGGCCGCTCCTCTGCGTTCTCCGTGGGGTGCCGTGTGGATCGTCTCTGCCCTGGAGTGCCCGAGTTGGTTTTCTGTGGGTGGAGACGGACATCCCACTGCTGGAGGTGGCGATGGGTAATACGAGGACTATTATGCGCATGTCCACGCATACGACTTTATATACAATAGGTCCGGGAGAGAATTTGTTTTAATATATGAAGTGCGGTGTTGTGCACATTACATGAGGTAATGCTGCTCCCCTGTAACATTAACCAGTCATATCTACAGTGTGTGGGGTTATAAGCTCATAGATATCACAGCCAGACATGCAGGGTATAAGATAGCTGTGAGCAGACTCCTGAGGAGACATGGCTGAGGAGACATGGCGGCTTCTTACAAACCTTCAGCCATGTGCACATTACATGAGGTAATGCTGCTCCCCTGTACAGGATAGGATTAGATACACAGCTCAGCAGACAGTATCACACAGGATTGGATACAGTTCTTGCACACAGTCAGTATATAGCAGTGTGGGCAGTATACAGGGTGCAGATTGGAGGTGACGTGTTGTTGGGGGGGCGGGGGATTCGTATACCCCCCCCCCCCCCCCACTATAAATCTCCAGGTAATCTCCGTGCTGCCGGTGATGATCTCAGGTGCGCTGTGTACACTTTACGGCGTCACATGTCATTGGATAATCCGCCGGCGCCCCCTCTGCCCCTCAGGCTCCTGTGGTCTCAATCTGCCACTGGACAAAAGAGCTGACACTCGAATAACTGAACCTGCCTGGACCTGTCCTCTCAGGTGAGTGTCCCCCTCCCCATCGCCCTCTGGGTAACATATGTTTTTGGTGACACCTCATAGATCCTTCTCCGGGTTACCTGGACACCCGGCAGCTATATGACGGGGACATAGTATGGGGCGCTGCACCTATTATTATTATTATTATTCCCAGGAATGTTGGGAATAACTAATATCGCGACATGTATCTCATTTGTATCCATCTAGGGGGGGGGGGGGGGTGATGGGGCCCACATTTTATTCTGTGACTATGACAATATGCAATGTGCTTTTCCTCCTCCTCTAGATGATCACTACTACTCTAATCATCCTCTTCCACCTCCCAATGGCTGTTCTGGGTGAGTACAGACTAATGGGGGGGTCCATCGTTCACTGAACCCCCATCTGTACCAATCATCTACCAGGTTTAATGGTCCTTAGATAGACCCCACATCTGCCACATCACCATGGTATGGGGGTCACATGGGGTCAGCAAGGTCCTGGCCCTGACATCTGCTAGATTGCATTGCTTACCTCCATGCGGCTGACTCTGCAACTCAAGAGGTGAGGTATAACCCCCATCATCATCATTATCATATGTCTATGGGGCAAAAGTGAGGTATAACCCCCATCATCAAATGTCTATAGGGCGGAGGTGAGCCATAACCCCCAACATTATATGTCTATAAGGCGGAGGTAAGGTGAGGTATAACCCTCATCATTATATGTCTATGGGGCAGAGGTGAGGTATAACCCTCATCATTATATGTCTATAGGGCAGAGGTGAGGTATAACCCTCATCATTATATGTCTATAGGGCAGAGGTGAGGTATAACCCTTATCATTATATGTCTATGGGGCAGAGGTGAGGTATAACCCTCATCATTATATGTCTATGGGGTGGAAGTGATGTAAGGAGCTGTGACCCTGCTGTCTGTGACCCTCTGTAGGGAAGGAGATCTGCTATGAGCGTCTGGGCTGCTTCTCCGATAGCAAACCCTGGTCCGGGACCCCCAGGAGGATGAAGATCCCCTTGCCCTGGGCCCCGGAGAAAATCAACACCCGTTTCTTCCTCCTCACCAGGAAGAATCCCGACCAGCACCAGGTGAGTCCTTCTTGCGGCCAGGGCCGGTGTTAGGGGGCGTCAAATGGGCATTAGCCCAGGGCCCCCTGTCCTAAAGGGGCCCCCTGCATGTGGACTTTTGTGGGCAGAAGAACCCCCTTGGTTGACACCTGGGTGGAGATACTTCTCATCTGTCTCCTGTCTGTATATCTATCATCTATGGGTCTAGTTATCCATCTCCGATAAATCTATCATCTATCTATAAATCTCTATCATCTCTCCTATGTATCTTCTATCATCCATCTCCCCATCCTCTGTCTCTCCTATAACATTCTCCTACAGCCCCATATTACAGATACTTCCCTACTACTGGGTGTAACTACAAAGTGTTATTATTGTGCCTCTTACTGTGACTCCTCATAAAATAGTTTTAGTTTGGGGCCCCACTTTTTGATGTGCCCAGGGCCCCACTTAAACCTGGCCCTCTCTGCAGCTACAGGAGCCTCTCTGTTAGATCAGGCTGTGCTGACAAATCTTATGAGCTTCCTCTATTACGTTTATGGCCTGCAATACCGGCCTTCACCACAGGTGCTCACCATAGGCTCCAGTGCAACAGCGCCCCCATCCTGTTCTCATTTCAGCAAAGCAACTGCAAACGAATAAAGAAGATGAGAGAGGAAACAAACCAGTTTCCCCAGTTCAGTTCTCTGTGTTTCCATTATGTGAGGCCGCCCCTCCCCCGCTGTCAGTAAATCTCCGCCATACTCCGCTCCACATTACACTTTTACCTTTCTCATTTTTACTTTTGTGCTGTTATATAATATCTCTGCCTGGAAACTGTCAGCAAGCAGCCGGGGGTGGATCTGATTCTATGTGATTCTGGTTCTGCTTCCCTTATTATTTGTGCCTCATCCCAGTAACTGCAGCAGGTGCCAGGACTGGTCATACATGTAATACCCTCCTGCAGCCACTGGGTGTCAGCATCTGCACGGAGAGAAACTGACAAGAAAAACTGCAAAACGGAGATTATTCATCAATAAGAAATAAACTGAAGTTTTTTTTTTTCTGCAGGAGATTGATGCAATAGACATGCAGAGCCTGCAGGGGGCGCCCTTTGACGCCTCACACAGGACGTGTTTCATTGTACATGGCATGGGAGACAGGGCAGAAAATAACTGGGTGCCCCAATTATGTCAGGTAAGTATATGCACCAGAGACTCCGCCCCTTCCCAGGTAGATCCCGCCCACAGAGGCTTTATATCACCTCCTGGGTACATAATAATGTCCTACTATATACTTCCTGTATAACACTACAGTATACTCCCTGTATAACACTACCGTATACTCCCTGGATAACGCTACAGTATACTCCCTGGATAACGCTACCGTATACTTCCTGTATAACACTACCGTATACTCCCTGTATAACGCTACAGAGTATACCTTCTGAAACCTACCCGTAGAACTCCCTGGATTAAGCTACAAGTATACTCCTGTAATAACGTACAGTATAATTCCCCCTGATAACAACTACCGTATACTCCCTGTATAACGCTACCGTATACTCCCTGGATAACGCTACCGTATACTCCCTGGATACACACTACCGTATCACTCCTGTATAACACTATCCCGGATAACTCCCCTGGATAACACTCACCGTATACTTCCTGTATAACACTACCGTATACTTCTTGGATAACACTACCGTATACCCCCTGGATAACACCACCGTATACTTCCTGTATAACACTACCGTATACTTCCTGGATAACACCGCCGTATACCCCCTGGATAACACTGCCGTATACTTCCTGGATAACACTGCCGTATACTTCCTGGATAACACTACCGTATACTTCCTGTATAACACTACCGTATACTTCCTGGATAACACTGCCGTATACTTCCTGGATAACACTACTGTATACTTTCAGAGTAAATGGAGGCCCAGTTGTTGTGGTTAAACACAAGAGTACAAATATTTTATTGAACAAAGGAAACAGACACTACAAGGGTTAGAGATAATCAAAACGTTTGACCTGAGCAAATAACACAATGTGGAGATCCGGTGAGGCTCCACCCACTGGAAATGATGGGGGTGTATCTCACCTGACCGCATGATACATCATGGGAGTATGTATCAGTAGTAGAGGCACATCAAAACCCTGGATACCAAGGTAGGTTTGTTTATCTCTAAGACACTTATCTCTGTTGACAAGGGTGCACCACCCATAAGGTGAGTTGAGCCTCTCGCCTCAGGCAGCACCAGCTGAAGGAACTGTACTGCTTTGACAGAGTGCACCAACTTTTTTTGGTGCACCTTTAACATGGGGCGTGCAGAAAAAGACACTTTAAAAATACTTTATAGCAGCTTGCGCTGAAAAAAAGATGCAAATTCAGACAACAAACTGTCGCAGGGGCCATTGTCTCTTGGGGCATGGAGAACCCACATACTAAAAAATAAGAATATTGTTGTTAACATTTACAAAACACTATGTTAATGCTATATAAATGTTGCAATAACGCTTGTGTTTAATACGCACACGCATTGCATTTAACCCTTAATGACCGCCGTGTTGGGTTTTAAGGGTACTTCTTCTGATGCGCCGTCTTTCTACATCGCTGCATCAGAAGAAGATTGCGGGACATCGGGACCCACAAGCGTTGGTGTCTGACTGTGACATCACAGCCCAGACCCGGCACTGACACATGGGATCGGAAAAAACTCTGATCCTGGGTGTTCAACCCCTTACACGCCACGGTCAAGCATGACCGTGTATGTGTCCCCCCGTGTATCCAACCCCCTCCCCCCGGTCAGCTTATCGGGCGATCCGATCCATCTGGCCACAGCCACGGGGTCCGGAGTGTGCCCCGAGGCTGCCCAATCCTGCCTCCTTGAAAAACTTCCCTTAATATACAATTTTTTATCAAATACCCTCACAAAAAATGTTCTAAAAAGTGATCAAAAAAAGTTACACTCCCTACCATCAACCACTGGAATCAAAGATTGTAAACCAAGCACCCTGACATACTGGTGCATGCCCCCTCTAGCAGGAGCTGCTCTTCTTTTAGCTTCTTATGCACTGGTTTTTACAAAAAAAGGGCTTAAAAATTTATGCAAATGGAATTTGCATAATTTTAAGAGCTTTTTTTTTAATAAACCAGTGCATAAGAAGCTAAAAGAAGAGCAGCTCCTGCTAGAGGGGGCATGCACCAGTATGTCAGGGTGCTTGGTTTACAATCCTTTATCCTGGTTGTAGATGTCCTTTAGGCTTTATTATAGTTCTTCAGCTTTGTAGTGTTTGCATCCATTGTTCAATAAAGTGTCTGTTCTCGTCATCTTATGTTATTCATGGTGTGGTTCTCGCGGGTCTCCCGGGTTGTACTTTTCCTCTCCCTTTTGTCTCTCTCCTCTGTGAGTCAGTAATGGATGTGTGTGTTGCTGTACGGCAGGAGATTCTCCAGGTAGAAGATGTGAACTGTATTGGGGTGGACTGGCACCACGGCTCCGGGAACCTTCTCATCTACAACCAAGCGACCAGCAATGTACGAGTGGTGGGAGCCGAGATCGCCTCCGTCCTGAGGACCTGGCAGGTGAGAAGAGGTCCATCTCACTGGTAATAACCAGCCACATCTGCCACATGTCTGCTCATAAAGGAGCACATGCGGCCAACATGTCATGCTACACCTACTGTACGATCTCTTCTCAGTTGTATCCCAATGACTTCTCTCATGCTGCACCTACTCTCTAGATCTCTCCTCCTCGTTGCTCTTTCCTCAGTATGATTTCCATGACTCCTCTCATGCTGCACCTACTCTCTAGATCTCTCCTCCTCGTTGATCTTTCCTCAGTATGATTTCCATGACTTCTCTCATGGTGCACCTACTCTCTAGATCTCTCCTCTTCGTTGATCTTTCCTCAGTATCTTCTCCATGACTTCCCTAATGTTGCACCTACTCTCCAGATCTCTCCTCCTCATTGATCTTTCCTCAGTATCATCTCCAGGATTTTGCTCATGCAGCACCAACTCACTAGATCTTTTCTGCTCCATGATCTCTCCTCAATCACATCTCCAGGATTTCTCTCATGCTGCACCTTCCCTATAGATTTCTCCTCCATCTCTTCTCCAGGATCCCTCATATGTTTTGCTTATTCTCTAGATCTCTTCTCCCCTCTAGAATGAGTTGGACTATTCTCCCACAAATGTCCATATAATAGGTCACAGTCTCGGGGCTCAGGTGGCTGCAGAAGTGGGAAAGAGACATCCAGGGATCAGGAGAATCACAGGTGTGTAAGTTAGGACACAGAGGTCATATATGGTGGACATACAAGATCAATGGCTCCATTTCTCTGGCAGGTCTGGACCCGGCTCGGCTCCATTTCGAGGACACCCCAAGAGAGGTCTCACTTGATGCCTCTGATGCCAACTTTGTGGACATCATTCACACGGACACACACCCTCTCTTAGGTACACCCCACTTCAGGTGAAATCTCTGTAAGATGGTGAGTCAATGGTGACATCTTCTCACTGTCTTCATGGCAGGCCTTGGCCTGATGAAGCCGGCTGGTCACTTTGACTTCTATCCCAATGGTGGACAACATATGCCGGGCTGCCCGGACCGTCTCAGCTTCCTTAATAACATGAACGGTGAGTCCTGCCCTTGAGGGCACCAACTTATAAGCATCCAGTCTTCTTTTTCTGTTAGTTGCACTTTCGAATCTGTTAGAGATTTCCATCATGCTTCTTAATTAAGAGTTACTCCCATCATTAGCCATCACGGATGTTCATAGAGGTTTAAAAAAAGGTTCATAGGTTGGGGTCTCACCTCTCCAGTGACAAGCTTGAATGACCTGTGTTCTCCAGATTGGTAAGCGGGTAAGAGAACTCTACAGGGTGGGGACATCCTGCAGTGGCTCCTCTACACTGGACTTGGTTGCAGGGTAATTGGCTTCCTATAAGCGCATGATACCAGATAACAATAGTCAATCTCTATCCTCAGCTCTTGTGGAAACCATCGCTTGCAACCACCAACAGGCTTCCCGCTATTACATAGAGAGCGTCCGCAGTCCAGGGGGCTTCCTCAGCTACCCCTGCCCCGACTATGAGAGCTTTAAAGATGTAAGTCACTTCACTGTCTACACGAGACTCCCTTTGTATATGAGACAGGTGCCCCAGATTCCTCAAAACTCTTGCACGGTCTTCATGAATCTGGCGCCCCCTGCACTGCTCGGGAAGTGGGAACCATTTTTTTTGATGCACTTTGTTCATGCTGCAGGATTGTGCCACAGTTTACAGGTTCTTTCTAGTGCAAATTCACATAAAACTGGCGCAAACAATTCAACCCCCTTGTATAGAGGACACCATATGCATGTAAGACGCCCTGCGCATACGGGACGCCCTCTGCATGTGGGGCGCCCTGAGCATACGGGACGCCCCATATATATAAAAAGCTCATAAATAATAGAAATAGTAGCTGGATCCCCATCAGGGTTATAATCTCACTGAATAGTTATCAACGCATCCAAAATGAAGAAAAGAAATGAGATCTCCTGGTGGGAACACACCCACTCCACACCGAAACCTGGACACCATGCACATCCTGGGGTTCTGAAGTGAGAAGTTCTAACTTCTTGGAGGAGTTCTAGCTTCTCATTGGAAAGTCATTGGGTCAGGGTCCATCGCTGCTTTCCTCTAATTACTCCAGGACTGCAGGAGGAGCCAGTGTGAATCATGTCCTGGATGTGGTTGTGGAGCGGGTCTGATCTGATCCGGAGATCTCCGTTCTCTTCCTCATTTATCCCGGATCAGGGTGGAGCTGCTACTTCTATTACTTCTCTGTGACTTTGCTGCACTTGTCCATTTGGAAGTAAACCCAGTTCTGACCGCTAAGAGGAGTCCATGAGAATTGTTGAAATGTTGTTCGCCGGTCTTTGCTGTGTCCCCCAGGGCTCCTGCTTCCCCTGCCCCCCTGCCGGGTGCCCACCCATGGGACACTATTCAGAGCCGGAGCACAGCGTTACATCTGGAGGCCAGACCTACTACCTGCACACCGGACCGGACCCGGGCCACTTCTCCAGTGAGTATGGGAACACACCGTGTATAAGACTCTGGTGTATTAGAACGTGTTCACTGCGTGTTCTCTGCTGCAGGTTACAGGTACAAGGTGACGCTCATCATCCTCGGAGCCTGGAAGGTGTCGGCGCAGATCTTCATTACTCTGTTTGGAGATGAGAGATCCTCGGATGAGCACCAGGTTATGACGTGAGTGATGAGTTGGATATGGAATGACACACAGGGGCAGGGTCATGTACTGCATGGGAGGGGTTATATATAGTGAGAGGCGGGGTTATATACAACAGCGGGGAGGGAAATGCACTGCACCAGAGGGGTCTTAAACAATGAGAGCCGGGTTCACATAAAACAGGGAAGAGGTCGTATATAGCAATGGAGGGTCATCTACAGGAGAGCAGGTCATATGCAGCAGGGGTGGGTTATATACAGCAGGGGAGGGGTCTTATACAGTGAGATATGTGTCATACAGCAGGGGCAGGTCATGTACAGCAGGGGCAGGTCATGTTCAGCAGGGGAGGAGTCTAGTATAGTGAGAGGTGTGGTCATTTACAGCAGGGAGGAGTTCACATACAACAAGGGGGGTGTTCACATAGAGAAG
Source organism: Engystomops pustulosus (assembly GCA_019512145.1). Taxonomy (NCBI): domain Eukaryota; kingdom Metazoa; phylum Chordata; class Amphibia; order Anura; family Leptodactylidae; genus Engystomops; species Engystomops pustulosus. The sequence continues at coordinate 22,685 of WNYA01002593.1, read as the reverse complement.
GGGCGGGTTATATACAGGGGTGGATGAGAGGGGTCACATATAGAATGACATGGAAAGTGAGGAAACGGGAAGGGTTAGGGTAGAGAAATTGTGTTATAAACTACAAATATTATCCCTGTCTCTTAGGGGATCGTTCACACCCGGAGATTCTTACTCTGGTTTCATTGATTCGGAGATAAAAGTGGATGAAGTGAATTGCGTGGATTTCCTGTGGACTCCGTCACCACCGCAGTCAAATGTTTTGCGCCACCAGATGGGGGCAGCGAAGATCGATTTCCAGTCTGGAGAAGACGGCAGAATGTGAGTATCTCTCTATACTGTGACATCGCTCTTACCCCGGGGGGAATTTGGCAAAATGGCAAATATTTGTTTTTGTACAGAAGGTAACATTTTTTAAAAACCTAATAAAACCTATATAATTTTGGTGTCCTGTGATTGTATCGACCCAAAGAATAAAGAGGAAGTGTGATTTGGAGAGCAAAATGAAAGCCGTAAGAACAGAACCCACAAGAAAACGCAGCAAATGTGGGTTTTTTTGGTCAATTTCACTGCATTTAGAATTTTTTTTCCAGCATATAAACGGTGCCACTAAAAACGACAATTTGTCCGACAGATAATAAGGCATTGCACGTCTCTGTAAATGTAAAAAATTTGCTCCGTCGAGGAGAAGGTTGTAGAGAGGTGGCTGCAGGCTGACCTCGAAATTTTTGTTCCTTTTTTTTGGTTTCTTTTTGCAAAAAATACGTATGAGCCTTTTGACCATAAGCCTGAGCTATGACCTTCTTATCGGCTAGAAGAACCCACATGTCAACACTTCTCCACAGATTCTCCTTCTGCACCACAGGAACAGTGAGGGACAACACGGCACAGACACTGGGCCTCTGCAGAGAGACCCCCTACTGGCTGCAGGGCCACAGGACAAAGACTCTCCGTGACTTCCTGTAACTACTGAGCAGCCGTCACCCAACCACTGCCCCATGATGATGGTGACCATGAGTGGTGCCTGGGTGCTACAGGAACCTGAACCAGGACCACAGAGACCACAGAACATGGAGAAGCTCAGACAGACCCCGAGGACAACCAGAAAAAGCTGAGGGACATACAATATGGCCTCTGTGACAGCGAAAAGTCTGAGGCAAATGTCCAGAACTAATATATTTGTCAATTTATACGTCACCAGAGAGACCCGGGCAACATACAACATGGCCCTGATATACCAACATAATAAAAAGCAATGCCTTCCTCATACAGACAGAAGTTATATTCTTGTACATAGGGGGCAGTGTTATACAGAGGTCCCTACAGATGTTGTGCCAGGCTTCGGGACAGTCCCTATGGGGGTGACCAATCTGACCACACAGGTTGCACCTAATGGTCTGGCAGTTGGCGCTCACATGGCCGAGGTCCCCACACAGGGTGCACTTCACTACGGTGCAGTTACATGCCACATGACCAGATCTCCCACACTTAAAACATAACCTGGGCTGACCAACGTAGAAACACACACCCTTCTCTCTGCCGATAAAGGAGTTGGGGAGGTGATGGGTGATGTTCTGGTTCTGATGTAGTCTAATAAGGACCCTCCCCCACTCAGTCCAGATTCCATCCTCATCCCTGGTCTTGGTCATGTCTGAAAATAGGGTGCAATGTCTCCTGAGCCAGATAATGATATCCTGAGGGGGGGCAGACTCATTCCAGAATATCATGGTCACATTTGCTGTATCTGGCTTGGAGATGGGTACAAAACTGAACTTATTCCACCCCTCAGTATCCCTGTCTCTGGGGTAGAGAGCCCAGAACCGGTCCAGATTAGACATTAGCTTGAAGCTAATGTCATACCCCTGTCTGTCTGGAAGATTTATTACAGCCAGGATGTCGGCTGGCTGGAAACCCATCACCCAACCCTCACCACGTGCCTCCTGTCAGGCAGATCCTCCTTAGCCCCTCTATGCCTAAACCTGACAACAAATCTCCTCTTGAAGGCCTGGCCGGTGTAGCTGGTATTAGAAAAGAAGAATGGGGAACCCAGACTCCAAGCATTGCCTGATATCTGACCCCTGTCCTGCCGTGGGGGATGTGTGGGCTGTGGACCATCAGTAGTAGGGGGCTGCTGACCATCCGGACCATGGGGCTCTGCTGCCTGTGGTGTGACTAGAGGGGTGAATTCTTCAACTCTAGATTGTCCTGCCTCAAAAGGCAGTTTTGCTGGCTGTAGTATAGATCTTACATGTGGCTTCTGGGTCTCAGACCTGGATGTTGATGCCTGGTCTACCTCAAACCTCTGCTGGTTCCTATACATCTCTCCCACTGGTCCCATTTGCTCAATGGTGGACTCCATCTCCCGTACAATGTCAGCCAGTTGTTTGGCCAGGGAGTCCAGCTTGTTGTCCAGCAGGTTCTGCTTCGCTGGGTTTGCTGCCTTCAGTTTATATGTGCAGTCTATTTGTCTTTGTAAATAGAGTTTCTGCTCTTTCAGTGTCTCCATCTTTCTCACCAGTGGGATCTGGGATCTGTCTGGCCAGCTGGAGCTCCGGTGATGGCTCTGGGGGCTGGAGCTCCGGTGATGGTCTCTGGAGCTGACTCCGGTGTGGCTCTGGGGCGGAGCTCCGGTGATGGCTCTGGGGGCTGGAGCTCCGGTGATGGCTCTGGGAGCTGGAGCTCCGGTGATGGCTCTGGGGGCTGGAGCTCCGGTGATGGCTCTGGGGGCTGGAGTCGTCCGGTGATGGGCTCTGGGGGGCGAGCTCCGGTGATGGCTCTGGGAGCTGGAGCTCCTGGTCATGGCTCTGGGGGCTGGAGCTCCGTGATGGCTCTGGGGCTGGAGCTCCGGTGATGGCTCTGGGGCCTGGAGCTCAGGTGATGGCTCTGGGAGCTGGAGCTCCGGTGATGGCTCTGGGGGCTGGAGCTCCGGTGATGGCTCTGGGGGCTGGAGCTCCGGTGATGGCTCTGGGGCTACAGCTCCGTGATGCTCTGGGGGCTGGAGCTCCGGTGATTTCTCTGGGGCTGGATCTCCGTTGATGGCTCTGGGGGCTGGAGCTCGTGTGATGGCTCTGGGCCTGAGCTCAGTGATGGCTCTGGATCTGGAGCTCCGGTGATGGCTCTGGGGGCTGGAGCTCCGGTGATGGCTCTGGGGGCTGGAGCTCAGGTGATGGCTCTGGGAGCTGGAGCTCCGGTGATGGCTCTGGGGGCTGCAGTTTGCTGCTGGGGTGTGGTTCCGGCCTGCTTGTACTACTGGACCCTGTAGGTGCACTACCACTCTGTGACTTTTGCACAAAATCCTGCAATTCTTGGAGTCACTGATACTGCTTGGTGGCCACAATCTCTCTCCTGATGGATGACTGGGTCCTGGATGTCTCACAGATACCACATTGATAGCACCTTTGGGTTCTCCATCATGGCCGCCTTTCATCTCCTTCCCAGCCTGCAGGCCACCAGACCTGGTTATCCTGGATGGTCTGTCTCTCCAGTGATGTCCTCCTCTGCCTGCCCGGGGTGGAGGTGGATTGTCCCCCTGAGGCCTGGGATGGAGGCTGCTGCACACTCTGCATGTTACTTTTCTTTGGGCTGTCAAACACTTAGCTTTTGCTTGTAGATGATCCTTCACTGGTAGGAAGTTTCACCAGGATTTTACTCTTTGCTGCTTCTTTTTCCACACAAATGTTCTTGACATTTCATGGACTGCTGATACTTCATCCACTTTGAGAAACTTTGGGATTTTCATCGCTTGCTTTAGCAGGCTGGGTGTTACAAGCGAGATTAGGCCTTGAAGCCTGGGCCTTGCTTGGGGAGCTTCCCCAACCAGGGTGGCCCCGCCCTGGGCTATCTCCAGACCAGAGAGGTCAGAGCACAACCACGCACAACCTCACCTCTAGGAGGCAGTATTATAGTAGTTATATTCTTGTACATAGAGGGCAGTATTATATAGTTTATATTCTTGTACATAGGGGCATATTATAGTAGTTATATTCTTTTACATAGGGGCAATATTATAGTAGTTATATTCCCTGTACATAGAGGGCAGTATATATAGTAGTTATATTCTTGTACATAGGGGACAGTATTATAGTATTATATTCTTGTACATAGAGGGCGTATTATAGTAGTTATATTCTTGTACAGAGGGGCAGTTTATAGTAGTTATTATTCTTGTACATAGGGGGCAATATTATAGTAGTTATATCTGTACATAGAGGCAGTATTAAGTAGTTATATTCTTGTACATAGGGGCAGTATTATAGTAGTTATATTCTTGTACATAGAGGGCAGTATTATAGTAGTTATATTCTTGTACATAGGGGCAGTATTAAGTAGTTATATTCTTGTACAAGGGGACAGTATTATAGTAGTTATATTCTTGTACATAGGGGGCAATATTATAGTAGTTATATTCTTGTCATATGGGCACAGTATTATAGTAGTTATATCTTACATAGGGGGCAGTTTATAGTAGTTATATTCTTTACATGGGACAGTATTTATTAGTTATATTCTTGTACATAGGGGACAGTATTATAGTAGTTATATCTGTACATAGGGGCGTTTATAGTAGTTATTTTGTACATAGAGCAGTATTAAGTAGTTTTATATTCTTGTACATAGGGGACAGTATTATAGTAGTATTATTCTTGTACTAGGGGGCACGTATTATAGTGTTATTTACTGTACTAGGGGCAGTTTATAGTAGTTATATTCTTGTACATAGGGGCAGTATTAGTAGTTTATATTCTTGTACATGGGGCAGTATTATAGTAGTTATATTCTTGTACATAGGGGGCAGTATTATAGTAGTTATATTCTTGTACTAGGCAGTATTATAGTAGTTATATTCTTGACATAGGGGGCAGTATTATAGTAGTTATATTCCTGTACATAGGGGGCAGTATTATAGTAGTTATATTTTGTACATATGGCAGTATTAAGTAAGTTATATTCTTGTCCATAGGGGACAGTATTATAGTAGTTATTTCTTGTACATAGAGGGCATATTATAGTAGTTATATTCTTGTACATAGGGGCAGTATTATAGTAGTTATATTTTTGTACATAGGGGGCATTATATAGTAGTTATATTCTTGTACATAGGGGCAATATTAAGTATTTATTCCTGTACATGAGGGCAGTATTATAGAGTTATATCTTTGTACATAGGGGACAGTAATTATAGTAGTTATATTCTTGTACTAGAGGGGCAGTATTATAGTAGTTATATTCTTGTACATAGGGACAGTATTATAGTAGTTTATTCTTGTACATAGGGGGACAGTATTATAGTAGTTATATTCTTTTACATAGGGGGCAGTATTATAGTATATTATATTCCTGTACATAGAGGCAGTATTAGTAGTTATATCCTGTACATAGGGGTCAGTTTATAGTAGTTATATCCCTGTACATAGGGGGCAGTATTATATAGTTATATTCTTGTACATAGGGCAGTATATAGTAGTTATATTCTTGTACATAGGGGGCAGTGTTATAGTAGTTAATTCTTGTCATAGGGGTCAGTATTATAGTATTTATTTCTGTACATAGGGAGCAGTATTATAGTAGTTATATTCTTGTACATAGGGGGCAGTATTATTAGTTATATTCTTGTACATAGGGGCAGTATTATAGTAGTTATATTCTTGTACATAGGGGGCATGTTTATAGTATTATATTCTTGTACATAGGGGCAGTATTATAGTAGTTATATTCTTGTACAGAGGTGGCAGTATTATACAAGCTATATTCTTGTACATAGGGGGCAGTGTTATAGTAGTTATATTCTTGTACATAGGGGCAGTATTATAGTAGTTATATTCTTGTACATAGGTGCAGTATTATACAAGCTATATTCTTGTACATAGGGGCAGTATTATGCAGTTATATTCCTGTACATAGGGGGCAGTATTATAGTAGTTATATTCTTGTACATAGGGGGGCAGTATTATAGTAGTTATATTCTTGTACTGGGAGCATATTATAAGTTATTCTGTATGGGGGCAGTATTATAGTAGTTATATTTCTTGGACATAGGGGCAGTATTATAGTGTTATATTCCTGTACATAGGGGGCAGTATTATAGTAGTTATATTCTTGTAGTCATTATTAAGTTGTCATTCGACAAGGGGGACAGTATTATAGTAGTTATATTCTTGTACATAGGGGACAGTATTATAGTAGTTATATTCTTGTACATAAGGGCAGTATTAATAGTATTATATTCTTGTACAAGAGGGCAGTATTATGTAGTTTATTCTTGTACATAGGGGAGCAGTATTATTAAGTTTATATTCTTGTACATAGGAGGCAGTATTATAGTGTTATATTCTTGTACATAGGGGGGCAGTATTATAGTAGTTAATTCTTGTACATAGGGCAGATATTGTAGTTAGATTCTTGTACATAGGGGGCAGTATGTATAGTAGTTATATTCTTGTACTAGGGCCGTATTATAGTATTATAGTTCTTGTTACAAGGGGGCAGTTATTTATAGTTATATTCCTTTGTACATAGGGGCAGTATTATAGTAGTTATATTCTTGTACATATGGGGGCAGTATTGATAGTAGTTATATCCTGTACTAGAGGAGTATTATAGTAGTTTATATCCTGACATAGGGTCAGTATATATAGTATTAATTCTTGTACATAGGGGGCAGTATTATAGTAGTTATAATTCTGTACATAGGGGGCAGTAGTTATTAGTTATATTCTTGTACATAGGGGGCAGTGTTTAGTAGTTTATTCTTTATAGGGGAGTATTAGTAGTTATATTCTTGTACATAGAGGGCAGTATTATAGTATTATATTCTTGTACATAGGGACAGTATTATATAGTTTATCTGTACATGGGGCAGTATTATAGTAGTTATTATGTACATAGGGGCATTATTAGTAGTTATATTCTGTAATAGGGGCAGTATTATAGTAGTTATATTCTGTCCATAGGGGGCAGTATTATAGTATTATATTCTTGTATCATAGGGGGCAGTATTATAGTAGTTAAATTCTTGTACTTAGGGCAGTATTATAGTAGTTATATCTTTACATAGGGGCATATTATAGTAGTTAATTCCTGTCTAGGTGGCAGTATATATTAAGTTATATTCTTGTACATATGGGCAGTATATAGTAGTTATATTCTTGTACATAGGGGACAGTATTATATAGTTATGAGAGGGAACAGGTATACCGCTCACACACCTGGACATGTAGTCTGTAATCCATCTCCACTCCTCTGGGATGCAAGAGAGCCTAGTCCGCCGGCCACGGACAAAAGTGAAAATTCAAATTCAAGGAATAGCTCAGCATCAGTAGTAAAAATCCGTTCTTCTTATTTTCATTTAATATAAAGTCCATAGCAAGACCAACGCGTTTTCAGGAGAATAATCTCCCTTAATCATGGTAACATTTTGCTCAATGCACAACCATTTAAAAGAAAAGAGGACATGCATGGGCGGGTACACCCAAGTCTGGACATCACTTCCTCTTTACACAGCAGATACAATTAAATACACAGTGGATACATTGTCATTACAAAACATTTATACATTTCTTAAAAAATCATCATAAGGTCTTCCCTGAAATTCATACCTGAGGGATCCTAGTGTTTAAATTCATATCCAAGAGCCTCTCTTTTTCTTATGCTTTTAGCCAGTCACCACCTCTTTCTGGTCGTTAACCCTCTCTACACCAAAGAATTTCAAAAAATTTGTTGTCTCTATGTGTTTTTCTACAAAGTGCTTTGTCGCCCCTGATATTCCCTTACTTTTCTTTGACACTCCCCTATATGTTCCCTTATTCTGTCCTTTATTTTTTCTTTTTGTGCTGCCCACATATTTTATGCAGCATGCTGTGCATCAATGACATAAATCGCATAGTCTGAATTGCAATTAATGAATGTTTCAATATCAAAAGAGCTGTATTGTCTTTTCACAGTGTTACATTTTTTGGTGGCATATCCGAACATATTGCACCTATCCCATGACAAGGAAAAAGCCCTTCTGGAGAGCCAATTTTTTTGTTTTTTTGTTCTTGTAAAGACTAGGGGGACACTATGCTTCCAATGGTTCTACCCTCGTATGGCTACAAATTTGCACTCCCTCCTTTAAGATATTCGATATTTTATGTCACTATTCAGCATTGCAGATATTTTTTTTACTATATTACACCTTGCCCATAGTTGCTGTTAAAATTTGTTGAAAAGGTGATTTTTTCTTTTTCTTGTTTTTTTTTTTATGGCACCTGTTCAGACTCTAATAAAGTGCTTCTGGGCAACGTGTCTTGGCGTTTTTTTGCTTCCTCAATATGCCATCGCTTTACCCTCTAGACTTTAAATTTTGGGCTAATTTCATCACATTCTACTTGAAAACCTTTATCTTCAGTGCAGTTTTCTTTTTAGTCTGTGCATCGACCTAGTGGATGGCTTTTATCGTGTGGCTCCGGATGACAGCTATCAGCCCTGTAAAATTGAATTGATGCTTGTGTGTTTATGTAGTCTCTGTGAGGATTGATCTGCTTTAGGATCTCCTGGTGAGTAGCAGATCAAAAAATGATATCTTATCCTTGCCATATCTCCTGTGAACACCAGATTGCAGGAATTATTATTAATATATTGCCTGAATAAACTTATTCTGTCCTGGTCCCTTCCAAATAATTGAGGATGTCATCCATGAATCTGCCATACCATAGTATTCACCTATAAAAGGGTTGGCAGATACATAGATGACACCCTCCTCCCACCAGGACATATAAGATTAGCTATTGATGGACTGACTTTGACCCCATCGGGGGCTCCCTCTGTTTGTAGGAAAAAAATCACCATTAAAGCAAAAGTAGTTAGTCTGAAAACAAGTGGCAATACAGCTGACAAAGAAAACTCCTTCAATTATTCTCATACCCACTGTGTATTTGTATAGGTGGTGTTTGGTGCTTCCATAGCAGGTGATGGGGGAGGATGCCAGGAAGTATAAAGCTGTGACATCACAAGTCACCCACCGCATCCTCATCCCACGCAATATGCGCATGCCTGCAGTACAGATGTTGGTATCTCTTAATATCCAGGGGCTCTCTGAACAAGGGGCTGAAGGTGCAAATCCACCCAGTTACTCAGCCCCTCATTCAGGGAGCCATACCGCAATAATGGGTCTTCGGAGGTGGAGAAAACAGGTTTTGTGGATTTTTGGCAATCCATGAAGATAGGTGTGATGGGGTTTTTATTAAACAGAAACTTCTTTTTTGGGAAAAAAAATCCTAGAGCTTTACCCTCCTCTAACAATCTCAGAAGATGCTGCTGAAAAAGACTCTACTGGGTCTTCTTAAGCTTTCTGTAGGTAGACTCTCTATCAAGCATTGGTTATACAATCTCTCATATAATTTAGCATCTAAAATGAACCACTGCCCCCCCCTTATCGCACTGCGATTACAATATTAGGATTCCTCTTTATGTCATACAGCAACACTTGTTCTCTTAGTTAAATTCCTAGATGGAATTGTATCAGTCTTTAGGTTCTGCTCATTAGTCTCTCAGCTCTCCCTCAATCAGAGCATAGTCCTCCAGAACAGAAGCTCTAGACTTGAGGGATAGAAGTGGGGGTTGGGAGTCATTAGAATACCTGGAGTTAGAGGGGCAGTATCAGTATTAACCTAATAGATCTTGTAAGTCACATAAAGTATTCTGTTCTGCAACAGCATATCCGCATATTCTTTGGCATGTTACAACCTCACGGCATATTATTGCTTGCACATTCATCATCAAAAAAATGTCTTTTAATGGTTAATAACCTAATAAATTTATTTAAATCCATCAGGGTGTCAAACATGTTAACGTATAGTGGGAACAAACCCCAGCCCTTGTTTAGAACCTCTATCTGATATTCATTCAAAACCGTGAGAAAGACAAGTTATGACATTGTTCACACAGTCCATATTTTAGTTGTTTGGGCTGGTTTGATTGGATAGTGTTTCCTTGTTAGATACCTTCGACCTCCTCCATCTTCTGCCACCTCTCCTCCGTTTTTTGATGCCTGTTTATTTTTTGTTGTTTTTTATTCTTTTTACTAGCATTGTCCTTATCGGATAAATCACATTTGAGTCCGATGTCCCTCCAACTCTGATGATGTAAAGGATACATGTTTTCCCTAGATTCCTCAAAATAGATCTAAACGTCCCCTCTGTTCTTTTCTTTTCCACTCATATACTGTATTTGTGGCATAATCATAATATCATCTCTGATACTTGCGGCTTTGGTATCCATGATCGTCTGCTCCAGATGTTGAAGATTTTTCATAGATGTTGGAGTTTAGATCTTTATACTCTGCAGTGTCGAGTATTTTCCCACATTTTGTCTTAAATCTTGTATATTAAGTTTTAGTTCTTCCATTTTATTTCCCTCATGTCCACAATAAGATGCATTAGTTTCATAGAGCATTCGCTCAAGATAGTAAACCATGAGTTTTTAATTCGTCAGAATATATGAAAGTTTGGCATTTTCTTAACGAAGTCCACGGGGATATGCTCTTTTCAATATATTTTGTGTTATGATGGTAAGGAGGTTCCCACCAGACCTCTGTTCCGATACCAGCAGTTTTTTCAGAGTTTCATTAATTCAGTTCTAAAAAACATTTGTTTCTTCATTTGTCATCATTAAACTCTTTGTAAGTTAGAAAAACGTGCTTCTAAGTCCGTATTAAATACATTATTCATCAGAGTCATTTGACACCACATCTGCCATGTGAGAAAAGCGTCCAATGTGAACACAGTTCAATATAAGAAGATAATAAATAGAATCATCACACTTCCAGAAAGTTCCGTGGAGAAATGGACAATGTCAGATCATCTTATTGCACTTTGCCCTCCAAAGATATCACAAACAAGTGTTAAGGCAAATATATGCAAAAGTCCTGTGGAGCACAATGCTCAAAGTAATGAGAGGGAAACAGTGTATAAGCGCTCACACACCTGGACATGTAGTCTTGTAATCCAGTCTCCACTCCTCTGGATGCAAGAGACCTAGTCCGCCGCCACGGACACAAATAGTGAAAATCAAATTCAAGGAATAGCTCAGCATCCAGTAGTAAATCCGTTCTTCTTTATTTCATTTAATTAAAAAAAGTCCATAGCAAAGACCAACGCGTTTCAGGAGATAATCTCCCTTATCTGGTAACATTTTGCTCAATGCCAACCATATTTAAAAGAAAAGAGGACTGACATGGGCGGGTACACCCAAGTCTGGACAATCACTTCCTCTTTACACAGCAGATACAATTACAAATACACAGTGGTACAATTGTCATTACAAACATTTTATCATTTCTTTAAAAAATCATCATAAGGTCTTCCCTGAATTCATACCTGAGGGATCCTAGTGTTTAAATTCATAATCCAATAAGCCTCTCTTTTTCTTAATGCTTTTAGCCAGTCACACACCTCTTCTTTTGTCGGTTAACCCTCTCTACACCAAAGAATTTCAAAAAATTTGTTGTTCTATTGTGTTTTTCTACAAAGTGCTTTGTCCCCCTGATATTCCCTTACTTTTCTTGACACATCCCCTATAGTTCACTTATCTGTCCTTTTTTCTTTTTGTGCTGCCCACATATTTTATCAGCATGCTGTGCATTCAATGACATAAATCGCATAGTCTGATTGCAATTATGAATGTTTCAATATCAAAAGATTGTCATTGCTTTTCACATTGTTACATTTTTTGGCATATGCGCACATATTGCACCTACTCCCATGACAGGAAAAAGCCCTTCTGTGAGAGCCAATTTTTTTGTTTTTTTGTTCTTTGAAAGACTAGGGACACTATGCTTCCAATGGTTCACCTCGTCGGCTACAAATGCCACTCCTCCTTAAGATAGTTCGTATTTTATTCACTATTCAGCATTGGCAGATATTTTTTACTATATTACACTTGCCCATAGTTGCTGTTAAAATTTTTGAAAAGGTGATTTTTTCTCTTTTTTTTGTTTTTTCTTATTCTATTGCACCCTGTTCAGACTAATAAAGTGCTTCTGGGAACAGTGTCTATGCGTTTTTTTTGCTTCCTCAATATGCCATCGCTTGTACCCTCTAGACTTTAATTTTGGGCTAATTTCTCACATTCTACTTGAAAAACCTTATCTTCAGTGCGTTTCTTTTAGTCTGTGCTCTGACCTAGTGGGATTGCTTTTATCGTGTGGCTCTGGATGACAGCTATCAGCCTTGTAAAATTGAATTGACTGCTTGTGGTTTACTGTATTCTCTGTGAGGATTGATCTGCATTTAGGATCTCCTGTGAGGAGCAATCCAAAAATGATATCTTATCCTTTGCCATATCTCCTGTGAACACCAGATTGCAGGAATTATTATTAATATATTGCCTGAATAAACTTATTCTGTCCTCTGGTCCCTTCCATAATGGGATTCATCCATGAATCTGCCATACCATAGTATATATCACCTATAAAAGGGTTGGCAGATCCATAGATGACACCCTCCTCCCACCAGGACATATATAGATTAGCTATTGATGGACTGAATTTTTATAGTAGTATTATAGTAGTTATATTCTTGTACATAGAGGGCAGTATTATAGTAGTTATATCTTGTACATAGAGGGCAGTATATAGTAGTTTATATTTTTGTACATAGGGGGCAGTATTATAGTAGTATATTCTTGTACATAGGGGCAATATTATATAGTTTATATTCCTGTAACATAGAGGGCATTATTATAGTAGTTATATCTTGTACATAGGGACAGTATTTAGTAGTTATATTCTTGTCATAGGGCAGTATTATAGTAGTTATATTCTTGTACATAGGGGACAGTATGTATAGTAGTTATATTCTTGTACATAGGGGACAGTATTATAGTAGTTTATTTCTTTACATAGGGGGCAGTATTATGTGTATATTCCTGTACATAGGGCCGTATTATAGTAGTTATATCCCTGTACATAGGGGTCAGTTTATAGTAGTTTATATCTTGTACATAGGGGGCAGTATTATAGTTTTATATTCTTGTAACATAGGGGGCAGTATTATAGTAGTTAGATTCTTGTACATAGGGGGCAGTGTTATAGTAGTTATATCTGGTACATAGGGGGCAGTATTATAGTAGTTATATTCTTGTACATAGGGATCAGTAGTTATAGTACATTATATTCTTTGACATAGGGGGCAGTATTATAGTAGTTTATTCTTGTACATAGGGGGCAGGATTATGTAGTTTAGTATTCTTGTACATAGGGGCAGTGTTATAGAGTTATATTCGGTCATAGGGGCAGTATTATAGTAGTTATATTCTTGTACATAGGTGGGCGATTATAACTATATTCTTGTACATAGGGGCAGTTTATAGTAGTTATATTCTTGTACATAGGGGGCAGTATTATAGTAGTTATATTCTTGTACATAGTGGCAGTAGTATAAAGCTATATTCTTGTACATAGGGGCATGATTATAGCAGTTATATTCCTGTACATAGGGGGCAGATTATAGTATTATATTCTTGTACATAGGGGGGCAGTAATTATAGTAGTTATATTCTTTTACATGGGGAGCAGTATTATAGTTATATTCTTGTACATAGGGGCAGTATTATAGTAGTTATATTCTTGTACATAGGGGGCAGTATTATAGTAGTTTTTTTCCTGTACATAGGGGGGCAGTATTATAGTAGTTATATTCTTGTACATAGGGGGCAGTATTATAGTAGTTATTCTTGTACATAGGGACAGTATTATAGTAGTTATATTCTTGTAATAGGGGACAGTATTATAGTAGTTATATTCTTGTACATAGGGGGCAGTATTATAGTAGTTATATATTCTTGTACATAGAGGCAGTATTATAGTAGTTTATATTCTTGTACATAGGGGACAGTATTATAGTAGTATTATATTCTTGTACATAGGGGACAGTATATAGTAGTTTATTTCTTGTACATAGGGGGCAGTATTATAGTAGTTTAATTCTTGTACATAGGGGCAGTATTATTGTAGTTATATTCTTGTACATAGGGGGCAGTATTATAGTAGTTATATATTCTGTACTTAGGGGCTAGTTATAGTAGTTATATTCTTGTAACATAGGGGCAGTATTATAGTAGTTATATTCCTGTACATAGGGGCAGTATTATAGTAGTTATATTCTTGTACATATGGGGCAGTAGTATGTAGTTATATTCCTGTACATAGAGGGCAGTATTATGTAGTTTATCCCTGTACATAGGTCATTATTATAGGTTATATTCTTGTACATAGGGGGCAGTATTATAGTAGTTATATTCTTGTACATAGGGGGCAGTATTATAGTATTATATTCTTGTACTAGGGGGCAGTGTTATAGTAGTTATATATTTCTTGTCATAGGGGCGTATTATAGTAGTTATATTCTTGTAGACATGGGAGCAGATTATAGTAGTTTATATTCTTGTACATAGGGGGCAGTATTCTAGTAGTTATATTCTTGTACATAGGGGGCAGTATTAATAGTAGTTATATGCTTGTACTCGGGGCAGTGTTATAGTAGTTTATATCTTGTAATGTGCAGTATTATAGTCAGTGTATATTCTTGTCCATAGGTGGCAGTATTATACAGCTATATTCTTTATAGGGGGCAGTGTTATAGTAGCTATATTCTTGTACATAGGGGCAGTATTATAGTAGTTATATTCTTGTACATAGGTGGCAGTATTATACAAGCTATATTCTTGTACATAGGGGGCAGTATTAGCATTAATTCTGTACATGGGGGCAGTATTATAGTAGTTATATTCTTGTACATAGGGGGGCAGTATTATAGTAGTTATATTCTTGTACATGGGGAGCAGTATTATAGTAGTTATATTCTTGTACATAGGGGGCAGTATTATAGTAGTTATATTCTTGTACATAGGGGGCAGTATTATAGTAGTTATATTCCTGTACATAGGGGGCAGTATTATAGTAGTTATATTCTTGTACATAGGGGGCAGTATTATAGTAGTTATATTCCTGTACCTAGGGGCAGTATTATAGTAGTTATATCCCTGTACATAGGGGCAGTATTATAGTAGTTATATTCTTGTACATAGGGGGCAGTATTATAGTAGTTATATTCTTGTACATAGGGGGCGGTATTATGGTAGTTATATTCCTGTACATAGGAGGCAGTGTTATAGTAGTTATATTCTTGTACATAGGGGCAGTATTATAGTAGTTATATTCTTGTACATAGGGAGCAGTATTATAGTAGTTATATTCTTGTACATAGGGGGCAGTATTATAGTATTTATTTCTTGTACATAGGGGGCAGTATTATGTAGTTATATTCTTTGTACAAGGGGGCATGTTATAGTAGTTATATTCTTGTACATAGGGGCAGTATTATATAGTTATATTCTTGTACATAGGTGGCAGTATTATACAAGCTATATTCTTGTACATAGGGGGCAGTGTTATAGTAGCTATATTCTTGTACATAGGGGCAGTATTATAGTAGTTATATTCTTGTACATAGGTGGCAGTATTATACAAGCTATATTCTTGTTACATAGGGGGCAGTATTATAGCAGTTATATTCCTGTACATAGGGGGCAGTATTATAGTAGTTATATTCTTGTACATAGGGGGGCAGTATTATAGTAGTTATATTCTTGTACATGGGAGCAGTATTATAGTAGTTATATTCTTGTACATAGGGGGCAGTATTATAGTAGTTATATTCTTGTACATAGGGGGCAGTAAGTGAAGAACACAAACAAGCAGTTTTATTCCTGTACATAGGGGGCAGTATTATAGTAGTTATATTCTTGTACATAGAGGGCAGTATTATAGTAGTTATATTCCTGTACCTAG
Organism: Engystomops pustulosus; assembly: GCA_019512145.1. NCBI lineage: Eukaryota > Metazoa > Chordata > Amphibia > Anura > Leptodactylidae > Engystomops > Engystomops pustulosus. The sequence goes on along the minus strand of WNYA01002593.1, from coordinate 6,880 downwards.
GGCAGTATTATAGTAGTTATATCCCTGTACATAGGGGCAGTATTATAGTAGTTATATTCTTGTACATAGGGGGCATATATTATAGTAGTATATCTTGTACATAGGGGGCGTATTATGGTAGTTAATTCCTGTACATAGAGGCAGTATTATAGTAGTTATATTCTTGTACATAGGGGGCAGTATTATAGTAGTTATATTCTTGTAAATAGGGGCAGTATTATAGTAGTTTATATTCCTGTACATAGGGGACAGTATTTATAGTAGTTATATTCTTGTCCATAGAGGCAGTAGTATAGTAGTTATATTCTGTACATAGGGGACAAGTTATAGTGTTAATTCCTGTACATAGGGTCAGTATTATAGTAGTTTATTCTTACTAGGGGGAAGTATTTAGTAGTTTATTCTTGTACATAGAGTCAGTACTTATAGTAGTTATATTCTTGTACATAGAGTGCAGTATTATAGTGTATATTCTTTTGTATTGTGATTATAGTACTATAGTATAGTATAGCTCAGTGTAACATTTGATGGGTGACGGTATTAGTTTTGTGTTTCCGCTGTTACATATATGGTGGAGGGGGAGTATTGTGATGGGGGGGGGGGCATGGTGGCCACTGCTCTTATTTTCAGGACGCAGATTGTATGGAGTTTTGTGAGGATTCTCTGGTGGCAGAAAGTCAAGAGCGTTGCTGTTGGAGAGGGTTAAGGGCGGAGCAGGAGCTCCTATGGGGGTGGTAGTAGCTTTTGGTGAAGTACATGGCGCCTCCGCCCCTCAGTAATGGTGCGGTGTCTCATTGTGGGACAATAGTTGCCTGTGCAGAGCATTTACAGCGCAGAGCGAGTGTCCGTGACCCCCAGTGTATTAAAGCAGCGCAGACAATGAGGAGCCCCCCAGCCACACTCCATGGATTCCTCCCGAATCCCAGTATTTACACTAAAGTACCCACCTCGCTCCACGGTGACCCCTTAGCGCAGAGCACAAACCACGAAGGAGCCAGGAATCCACTCAATGGGATGGCATTATACACGCAGCCTCGTATCTCCACACGACAAGGACGACTCCGCAGCAACACGAAACACAAGCATCAACTGATCACAGGAGAAGGGAATCATCACAAAGTATCTCACACAGGATATACAGGCAGGGGGCGGGGCTGTGACTACCTCTCACACAGGATATACAGGCAGGGGCGGGGCTGTGACTACCTCTCACACAGGATAACAGGCAAGGGGCGGGTTTGACTACCTCTCCACACGGATATACAGGCGGGGGCGGGCTGTGACTACCTCACACACAGGATATACAGGCGGGGGAGGGCTGTGACTACCTCTCACACAGGATATACAGGCAGGGCGGGGCTGTGACTACCTCTCACACAGATATACAGGCAGGGCGGGGCTGTGAACTACCTCTCACACAGGATACAGGTCGGGGCTGTGACTACCTCTCACACAGGTATACAGGCAGCGGCGGGGCTGTGACTACCTCACACAGGATATACAGGCAGTGGGCGGGGCTTGTGACTACCTCTCACACAGGATATACAGGCAGGGGGCGGGGCTGTGACTACCTCTCCTCACAGGATATACAGAGCGGGGCGGGGCTGTGACTACCTCTCACACAGGATATACAGGCAGGGGGCGGGCTGTCTACCTCTCACACAGGATATACAGGCAGGGGGCGGGGCTGTGACTACCTCTCACACAGGATATACGGCACGGCGGGGCTGTGACTACCTCTCACACAGTATACAGCAGGGGGCGGGCTGTGACTACCTCTCACAGCGAATATAACAGGCAGGGGGCGGGGCTGTGACTACCTCTCACACAGTATATACAGGCAGGGGCGGGCTGTGACTACCTCTCACACAGGTTACAGGCAGGGGGCGGGCTGTGACTACCTCTCACACAGGATATCACAGCAGGGGGCGGTGCTTGTTACTACCCTCTTCACACCGATATACAGGCCACAGGGTCGGGCTGTGACTATCTCTCAGACAGAATATACAGGCAGGGGGCGGGGCTGTGACCACCTCTCACACAGGATATACAGGCAGGGGGTGGAGCTGTGACCACCTCTCACACAGGATATACAGGCAGGGGGCGGGCTGTGACCACCTCTCACACAGGATATACAGGCAGGGGGTGGAGCTGTGACCACCTCTCACACAGGATATACAGGCTGGTTCTGTACAGAGCACACAGACTCGGGTCTATTGTTCTGTGTCTTTATTACTAGCAGACGGGTTATTGGGGGTCAGTGTATGTGGACTCTCAGGCACCGTGTGGTTTGCAGGGTTCTGTTGGATCGGTTACATAACAGACAAAATCCCTTTATAGGAGACAATGATGGCAATTTGTTTTCAAGCCTGGGAGGAGCAAATGATAAACTACAGCAAAATCCAGAAAAAGCGGAAAACAACAATCTGTACATTATATATAAATATACACAAAGCATAGAGCGCCCCCCACAGGACACACAGGGAACAGCGCCGCTCAAGAAAATAAATCACATTCCTCTCACTTTGGTCAATTGTGGAAATCTCCAAAAGAAAAATTGTACAAATCCTTCACTGGTCCCGATGGGCTTCATGCTGTATACTCTAGTCACATCCAAAGCTCCGTACATTCATGTTTCTTATATATGATTTATTATACTCCAGTCACATCCAGAGCTCCGTACATTCATGTTTCTTATAAGGATTTTATTATACTCCAGTCACATCCAGAGCTCCGTACATTCATGTTTCTTATAAGGATTTTATTATACTCCAGTCACATCCAGAGCTGCGTTCACATTGTTCCTTATATAGGCTTCATAATACTCCAGTCACATCCAGAGCTGAATAGATCCTTGTAATCATACACACTTTATGATACTCCAGTCACATCTAGAGCTATATTCGTAGCTACTTTACATTCCTGAGATCCCATGATGCCTTGCACTTCTATCTGGGGGGGGGGGGGGTGTTAATTGATGGTAAAACACTACATCTCCCACAATGCAATTCAGCAGATCAAACACTATTCATGAGAAGTGAAGCGCCACTAACTAGAATTGTTGATGCAGCTCTGGATGTGACTGGAGTATACATCAGGATCTGAAGGATTTGCAGAGTGACTTCCTATAAAACACACAAAATCTCCAAAATAAAAAAAAACGTCTATTGCATTTAAGGCAAGAAGGAAGACGAGGAAGTCGATGCACAAATTTGTACATTTTGCACTTTTTGGTGTCCGTTCTGTAAGAATTTGTTCTCTTCAGTGGCCTGTGGGTGGGGGAGGGGCTTAAGAAGCGGAGTCCATATAAAGTGACCCTTTAAGAAGCAGTACAGGCCCCGGGTGGTGACAGGTGGGTGATAAATATGAGGAGGGGGGTTCAGGACATGCTGGTGGGCAGCAGATGCTCTCATGTGGCGCTCATGTCACCAGCTGCAGCCATCATCTTTCCCTGGTGTAGAGCGCCATCGTGTGGACAAGCTGGGATTGATGTCCTTGGGGATCTGGTATGAGGGGGTCTTTGCGGCCCCCCCATGGCAGGGTCAGAGGATAAGAAGCTGGGATACCCAATGGGCACATATCGTCACAATAGACCCCATCACAGCGGAGGCACAAGGAGGGAAGAACAGAGGCCCGATCCAGTGCTGGAGCAAAGTTGCAGGAAGGCGGAGGAGAAGAGGGAGGAGCCTAATTTAAAAAATCAATGCTGACTTTGACACTCTTGGAGGTGGTGACATCGATGGCCGTGGCTTTGACCTCCGTGTCCCCGAACTGCATGATGGTCTGGATCTCCCTGCGGCTCATGCTGGGTGACCCCTCCACCCCGGTCAGGTCAAGTCGCAGGGTGCCGCACTTGCGCACGCCAGGGTCGCTGATGAAGCTGACGTCTTCCTTCTCGGAGCTGTAGATGTTGATGATGATGAGCAGCTGCGAGGGTTTGGCGGGGGTGTAGCTGCGCTTCACCGTCTCCCCCAGCGCCACCGACTGGTCCACCAGGATAAACTTGTCAAAGACGTCGGTGCACCAGCGCGTTCCGTCCTTCACCAGGAGCTTCTCGGCAGGGTGCTTCCCCTCTACGTAGCGGTTCAGGACTCCCACTCCGTACGTCATAGGAGAGCGGCGCACTTTGATGACAGCAGGATCCAGGCCAAACAAGACGGCTCCTTTAAGGATGGTGAGGCCCACGTCGTGCGGGATGATAACGCGGCACTTGTCCCCAAAGGCTTTCTGGACGGCCTGCTGCAGCAGCGGGGACTCAGCAAAGCCCCCCACCAGGAAGAGGAACTTCACCCCACTCACCTCCGGCTTCTGGAAGAGGGTGGCTGCAGGCGGAAGAAAGAGGAGTATTACAACAAGGAGAGCGCCCCCCACTGCATGCACCACCCTGCAACCTTCATCACTCTCTCCACAATCTTATACATATTATATTCCCTGCTGCAGAAGGTCTTATACTCCAGTTACATCCAGAGCTGCATTCACACTCTACCAGACAGAAATGCGCCATCCCTTTAAGGCGGTGAGATCTTCTCACATATCAGGGCTCTCTATCCCCTCCTCTGGACTTACACAAGTGCTCGATGATTTGATCCACAGTCGGCTTGAATAGAGCGTTCATTGCATCAGGATTCATGCGGAGCATCCCCTGAGAAGACCACTTCACAAAGTCCACACTGCGAGAGACAAGACGTAGAGAATGTAGTACACAATGGGGCTCATCTACTTACCCGAGTTCACAGAAAGTGCATTGTCCGTGTATAAGGCCCTAAGATCATGCGCATGTCTGGTGCATGTAAGTGCATTGTGTTGCGACACAATTTAAAAGTTAAATCCTGCGCTCAGTCCGAATCAGTCGGATCGTCTGACGGCCCGGCCCCCGATTTCTGTTGCATGAAAGCAGCGCAGCCGTGCCAAAATCCAATCGTGTGCAACACAATCCCAGTGCAGACCCCTCTTAAATACCTGTCACAGTCATGCAAAACGTCGGATAGTCTAACTAAAGTGCGATCCACGACCCTTCGTAAATAAGCCCCAATGTATCACTCCAATCATCCCTGAACCCAGGAGCTAACAATCTAATTCTCTTATTCCCACACAATGGGAATGTTCACCTTTTTCGGGGCTAGAAAGGCTTGCACAGGTATTTAAGAAGTGTGCACGCTGGGATTGTGGCGTACGGGACCCTTTTGTGGTGCAGCTGCGCTGGCCTCCATGCGACACAAATTAGGGGGCGTGCCGTCGGATGGTCCGACTGATTCGGATTGAATGCGACTTTGAAAGTCTGTCGCGCGCCCTATGTTAAAGACGCACCGCTAAAAAGATGGTGAACTCTGTCGGACCTGAGCGGGGAAGCGACACATTCGTGATTTCAGGCGCACGATCTAAGTGACTCGCCGCACGCAGCATTATAGACGGGCAGAGCATTTTCTGTGAACTCCAGTGACCTGGTAAGTAAATGTGCCCCAGTGAATCACTCCCACCCTCCCTGACCCGAGGAGCTGACGCTCTAGTCTCTGGACTCACTTGCTCTTGCGCAGGGCGTGCTCCACGCTGTGCCCTCTGAACTTCTTGTAGTAGTCTATGAAGGAGAAGGGCAGGGTGATGTTGAGGGGGTTGGTCCGGTCGGGTGCCGCTGCTCTTTTCCGTGACTCGAAGGCGATCATGAGGTCCACCCAGGCGGCGGGCCGCTTCACCTTGAATTGGTCGATGAAGTCATCGCCGAAAATCTTACAAAGAAGCTTCTCAAACTCATAGTCGACCCCCAGGGAGCCGTATGGACCACCTGTAGGGAGCAGGAGAGTGTCAAGCACAGGACAGGCCGTGTCTATCACCCCCTGACCCAAGATTCGGCCTGGCTTAGATACACTGACAAACAGAGCGTATCCAACATTAGCACAGGACCCCGGGTAATGAGAACTTGTTACAATGTATCAGTCTGCAATCTCTTGACCAGACCATATAGAACTACAACAACCCCCCAGTGATGATCTGCTGGACTCAGTACCTGACGCCTTGTACAGCTCCTTTAAGTGACCCTCCGGCAGGCGGATCTGGTGGACGGTCAGGTCTACGGTGCCTCCACCACAGTCCACCACCACATAGCGATCCCCTGCAAAACCCACAACAAACATGATTGAAGAGGGCGGAATATTCTACAGCAGCCCGGGGATCTGAGCGATACAACGTGAAAGGGGGGGGGGTCTGCAGCCGTGATAGAAAAGGCGGAGTCATTGGTTAACCACGCCTACCTTGCTCCAGCTCTGCCCACAGTTCGCCAATGACATTTTCCACCAAAAAGATCCGACTCTGCCTATTCCGACG
>WNYA01002592.1:15631-37770 GCA_019512145.1 Engystomops pustulosus | reverse complement strand
AAAGGGAGACAAAAGGTAAAGCTCCTGCGTACCTGCAGGAATATCAATAGCTTACAAGATTATCTGTACAATATGATTTCATTAATATTAAAACAATCCAACAGCAAATTTTATTATTATACCAATTTCTCTCACCCCCCCCCCCCCCCCTCCCCCTCTCACCCTTTGGCGGCTGACGGATAGCTGCTAGCGAAAAACTGAAAAAACTCCAGAGAGCATGAAAACATCTTCCAATTCAAAATTAGATATAACCATTATACAACCTAATAATTAGGTAGGGGATACTACGCGGGTAATTCCACATCCGATCTACTTAACCATTTATCCCTCATCCTGTCCCTATTTTTGCCAATCTCATAGTCTTCCTGTCTTTCTGCAAAAAAAAGGATGTCCACTCTGTCCATCCAGACCTTTAACTTGGGAGCTTTCACATCCTTCCAATGGCGTAAGATTACCAACCTTGCCAAGAAAAGGCCTTTTAGTACACAGGGAATACAGCTCATTGAACCAAGGATACCGATTTTTGGGCCCAAAATGCAAACCTGCATATTTGAAGGAATACTACAATTAAATACTTCTTGTAGCTTCTCTAGAACCCCTGCCCAGTAGCGATGCAATTTCGGGCACCTCCACAGCATGTGTACTAGATCCGCATTTATAAGGCTGCATCTTGGACATTTTTCTTCATTTGTTTTCCAAAAATAATTTAATCTTTTTGGTGTCATGTGCACCCTGTGCACTATAAAAGTTTGTGAAATTATATGAGACTTATTCTTAATCAGGTTTCTAGTCATGAGCAATGAGTCCGCCCATTCCTCCATTGTCAAATCTGCCATATCTTTCTGCCACTTTTTAGAACATTCAATTGTGGGTGGTTGGCTCGCATTTTTAAGCAAGGTTTTGTATACTCTTGCTCGCAAACGAATATGGGAGCGAGCTTGTGGAGAGGGTGGCAATAGGTGCGAGAGGTCTATCAGACCATTCTCCAGTTTGGTTCTCATTGAGAATATATATGACAACAGACATTACCTATTACAGAGTTAGGCCCGTCTGGTTCAATCTTGTAAAAGAGGAGAAAGATCTAAAAGAAGAAATTATATTCTTTCTGAGCAAGAACCTGGGAGAGCAGGATATTAGGGTTGTTTGGGACACACTGAAGGCATACTTGAGGGGGCTTATTAGGGACCAAATCTCTTTCTATAGAAGAAGAAAGGCAGAGGGGCTCCAATTAATGAAGAGCAAGGTAACAGACTTGGAAGGTAAATTTGTGCACAACCCCACTGAGGAGAGTAGGAGATTGTGGCTAGAAGCACAGGAATGTCTTGGCAGATTTTGCCTGGAAAAAGCAACATTGGAGTCAAGAAGGCAAAGTCAAAGGGCTATTCTGGGGCAGTATATTTTAATGAAAAAATTGGTGGACCTGCTGAAAAATCAGGATAGGAAAAATGCCATTAGAGCGGTTAGGGGGAAAAATGGAGTATTGATAACATCTCAAGAAGGGATAAGAGAGGAATTCAGGCTGTTTTTTGAGAGTATATACTCCTCCGAGCTGAGGGCTTTAAAAATGGAAATTAATGAAATCCTGGCTGGAGTTTGTACTCCAAGGCTATCTGAAGAGGACCATGATGCCCTTGACCTACCGATTAGCTTGGAGGAGATGACTGAGGCTCTAAAAAGTCTACCTAGAGGCAAGGCCGTGGGCACTGATGGATTACCACCAGAAGTAATACTGCAGTATGCAGAGGTATTGCTTCCTCTTCTATTGAGAGTTAACTACTCGGTGTCTAAGGGCTTATTGCCCCAATCGATGAGGGAGGCGATTATCGTGTTGATTCCCAAGGAAGGAAAATGCCCCACAGACTTGGATGCGTATCGGCCGATCTCCTTGCTGAACTCTGACTACAAGTTGCTGGCGAAATTGTTGGCAACTCGGTTACAGAAGGTAGTGCGTGCAGTAGTTCACGACGACCAGTCGGGGTTCATAGCGGTACTACCGGTCAGGTCTTGCGTATGTGGTGGTGTATGCAATGCCCAAGTGAGTCTGTGGGCACTCGTGCCTTAGTCTCACTGGACAAGCCAGATGTATTCCCACTCGACGCGGTCAAAGGCTTTGACCGCATTGAGTGGCAATACATCTGGCTTGTTTTGGACAGGATGGGCTTTGGGCCGTATTTTATTAATGGGGTGAAGCTCTTATATGGAGGTGCCTTCGCTAGAGTTAGCATAAATGGCAAAGCTTCTGCTGCCTTGCAATTGTACAGAGGAACTAGACAGGGATGTCCCCGGTCTCCTCTGCTGTTTGCAGTGGTATTAGAACCTTTGGCATGCTGTATAAGAGATGAGAAAAATATAAGAGGTCTAGTATGGGGACAGAGAGAAATAAAAATACAGTTGTATGCCGATGACATGCTTTTATACTTGGATAATTCAGAACAGGGAATAAAAATAGTGACTGATTTGATTGACAAGTTTGGTAAGGTGTCTGGTATCAGAATAAATTGATATAAATCATTGTGCCTTCCTTTAGATTCTTTCTCTCGGTTACCACCCTCCATAGGACAACTCCCGGTAGTGGAGAGGATGCGCTACTTGGGGATTTTAGTCAGCAATAAGCCCTCTGATTACATTGAGCTTAATGTAAAGCCTCTTATATCCAAGATAAGACAGAAAATTTCAGTTTGGTCTAGAATGAACCTCTCTATGGCAGCGAGCGTTGTAATTTTTAAAATGATTGTTCTGCCACAGATCTTATTTATATTTCAGAATAGCCCAATGATAATAAATGGTAGAATCTTTGCGGTTCTTGACTCCCTTTCAAGGCAACTTCTGTGGAACGGGAATAAGGCCCGCATCAGTTTGCGGAAATTATACGCCCCAATAGAGAGTGGTGGATTAGCCATACCGGATCTTTTTAATTATTTTCTTGCAGCACAAGGTTTTTGTAAAGTTTAAATCACAAAATGGGTTACTCAATGTTTGCTTTAATGCAGTGGGTATGGGAGAGGGTCAAAAATAAAAATGGGGTTAGGAGGTACTTAAGTATTACGCCACTGTGGGGTTTCACAAGGTGGTCTCCGTTACGTACGGAGTCTTTTAGGTTTTGGAAAGGAAAGGGGATTTTGTTTATACACCAGGTGGTAGATCATAATGGTTTAAATCATTTGAAAGTATGGCTGCAGAATTTAACCTAAGGGCTGGAGACTGGTTCTTCTATGCCCAGCTTAAGAGTGCCTTCAGTGCTAGTCTCTCAGATAAAGAATTTAGACAAGAGGAGTACCCACTGATGGACATGTTAGTCCCCCAAAGTAGGAAGGGCTTAATTTCAAGAGTATAATGTACATATGTATATTTAATTCTGCTGCTATCCCAGTTGGGCTGAGCGCCCCTATCCTACAGAGCCAGAAACTTTCCTGAGACTCTACCCTTATTTATTATCTCAGTCAAGAGACATACCTTGAACTGCCCACTGTCATGTGCTATAATAGCACCCCTTCCTACACCCATTCCTACAAAGGACTCTGTCCCTCTACACATAGAGGAGACCCTTTGCTTCTTTATTGCACTTTTCCCCGCATCAAGGGCTGTACCCAGAAGATGGACTTTGCTATTAAAGACCTTCCGAGAGACTTTTGCCAACTACAAGGAAAAGTTGCTACTTTATTGACTTATTATATTGCACTTAATGCCTTCCTTTTAGGTATGGACATTTTGCCTGCATGCACTATTATGCCTTTTCCTTTTCAGGTAAAGAGGCATTTTATTCTGCTACCCTGAGTAGCCTACCTCTGTAACGTTTGCAACGTTATGTTATAAGATGTGTACCCATTGGGCTCCTAAGCCAATGAGAGTTTACCAAATTGTTTGCACACTGTCAGTTTATGCCAGTAGTTTGCACTAACCTTTTATAGGCTTTTCAGATTGTAGTGTGGCTGTGTCGGACCGTTTCTATGTAAACCCTGACCGCTATCTTATGCCTCAAACCGAAGCTTTGTAAGTGGGGGTAGTCTGTAAACTGCGGGTCCTTAGGGGACCGGGGGTGCTAAAGATGTAGCACCTGAATACCACTCATACAAGGGTAAGAATGTCAGTCGGCAGGTACTTGTACATTGTACAATGTCTTATTGTGTCACATATGCCAATGTAATGCATATCTACACTATATATTTGTCGCCAGGGAAGAAGTGTTTATATAACAAATATACAGGCCTTGGTGCAAGGAGTGGATTATAGTACATGACACCACACCTTTCCTACTGTACAGTTTGGTTTAACTGCGTCAGCGACCAACTGTCATCCTTAGCGTACACATGTCTTGTCTTAGTCCGACACCAACCCAGGTGCCTGTCTCCAGGACCATGGGCGGTTTGTCCCTACAGATCATGTAGTCTGCACTTCACAGAAGTGCCCTATTTGTATATACCTCTACCGGCCATCACTTGCACGGACCCCCCAGAGGTTCCCCGCTGCTGGCCAGCGGTTGGTCCTCTGTGCCCCAACCAGTCCGTAGTCGAGCCGAGGGCGGCTCTTTCAACTGCCCCGGGGGTATGCAACACCCTCGCTGATGCAAGGCAGAGAGGTTGTTGCGAATACGTCCCATCATGAAGCTTGCAGCCTGTGTAGGGTCTGATCAACTCCACAGCATGTCACTACATAACAACTACATAACACAGATGAGCACTGCAGCGGTAGAGTCTGCCTGGTAAGGCAGGAGTTAAGTGTTGATGTGATGTAATATGTGTCAGCCAATCACATATGTTTTAATCTTGTATCTGTGAGCTGGGATGCAATTGGAGGAGTAACCACCAGTGGGAGTAACAAAACCCCTGGTCAGGAAAGTTCTAGAGAGCAGTTGCTCAGAAGAAGAATGGAGTTAATCCAGTCAAGTGAGTCAGTCTTAGGCTGGACTCAGTGCAGCCAGCACACCAGACCAGAGCAGGAGAGCTCAGCTCCCTGCCTGAGTGGAGTGAGTTAGTTAGTGAGAGGAAAGAGGTATGATCCTACCTTCAAGGGTGATATCTGAAGCAACCCAGGACAAGCTGAAGCATCCTACTAGGACACAGCTACCTCCCAGCCTGCCCTTTGCATCCAGGCTGGTGATCTACTCCTGTGGCTCCCTCCAACTGCATCTCCAGCATTCTAACAGTTGTCAAGGCACGTTGCTACTGTTCCTGTCGGTTCCAATAAAGAACTGTAAGTTATTTTTGTTCAACGTCTGCCTCCGTCTGGTCCCTGCTACTACAGCTGTCACCATCACGGGCACCCTATCCACTACACAGGGACTCATACTCCAGACCCCAAAGGGTTGCCCCAGGGAGAACCATTATAGCAGCCTCTCCCTCATCATTTCTTGCCAACACCACCCTGCTGGAGACCTGCCAGGCTGTAGGACAGCCCTCCGGTTCCCTATACCAAGCACCATGACACTAGCGTGCCTAGGCCGCAACCGCCAGCCACTCAGGTTCTGCGGGCCCCGGCTGACCCCAAGCCCCAAGAAAAGGCTAGGACCCGGTGGGGGATGTTGCAGATCCAGTTTGCAATTTCCAAGTGGTGCTCCGCTAGACACAGCAAGCCTGCGTAATTGTGCTCCAGTTTTTGTTTTGTGTGCAGGATAGTCGTTCAGGACTTGATCTTCCAATCGGGAATTTGTATGAATCTTGGCATAAACGATGTGTTGCCGTTTTCTAAACCTTCTACACAGATACAAAAGCTAGATGCTAAACCCGGCCGAGATCTCTATAATTTCGTCTTATGATGCGTGGGATCGCGCCTCTGGCTTGGAAGGAGGGCATTAATTCATAGAAAACCAAATATTTCCATCTCAGCATTTAACCCTTTCGGAATCAAGGTATCAAAGCTGTAAATAATTTTTGATTCTGCCCTGGACATTTTTGCAATAAAGTTGCTTCCCCTCCTTCCTTCACAGGAAAGCTGGATCAGGAAGTAGCACTATTCTGTCATCCAGGATCATGATGTACGGTGCTTTACAAGATAGAGATTTCACCTTCCCTACAACCTATGCCAGCCCTGGGGTCTGATCAGACGGCGTCTATGACATCATCTTAAAGGCACAATATACTGATGTATTGCAGAGTATTATCATGAACAAGCAACCAGATGATTCACAAGGTGGAAGAAATAAAAAAAAAAAAAAAGTAAAAAAAAATAAATACATTAATAAATTAATAAAAATGCCCTAAATCTCCATTAACACCTGAAATGACATGAGAAAAATCCCCATACATATAGTATCACCACGTCTGTAATAACCCCTTGAATAAAAATAAATAATTATTGAACCCGCACGATGAACCCCGTGAAAAAAAAACTGTTAAAAACATGCAAAAAATTATGCTTTTTACCTATTTAATCCCACAAAAAATACAATAAAAAGCGATCAAAAGACATATGTACTCCAGAATGATACTGGTGCAAAGTAAAACCTATTCCTAAAAAAACAAGCCATCAACCAGTACTGTAGCCATAAACCTAAAAATGTTATGCCACTTGGAAGACGACGATGCATAAATGATAGATTTTGCCCCACATTAGGGTTTTATTTGGCAAATTTAGTAAAACATAAGAAAAAATATTTAAGTATGGTATCTCCATAATGGTATTGACCCATAGAATAAAGATAACATAATTATTAGGCTATGGTGAACACTAAAAAATAAAAAGGAAAAAAATCCAGTACAGAATTGATGCTTTTCTACTCCAGCCCTCAAAAAAAAAAGTTCATAAATTTTCAACAATTGGGGAAACCAACCACGAAATGGTAACACTGGAAAAAGCACCTCAACCTGCAAAAAAATGCCATCACATGGCCCCAATAAAGAAAAGCAAACATTTTTTAGCCTACAAAAGGGGCCAATGACAAAACTAAAACCCTGGCAGCTTCTGTGCCTTGTTGTGCGCCCATAAAACAAGTTACGGCCACATGTGGGGGGGTCTCAGTATTTAGGAGAAATTGCATTTTTCTCTTTTTATCTTTTGGAAATGTTTAAATTTTAGGGCTAAATAAATATATAACCGACAAAATTTGACCATTCCGAATTTCACCTCCATTTTGATGTAATTACATCTCAATGGGTTAACAATCTTCCTTAAAGCTGTTTCTGATAGTTGAGGGGTGCAGATTTGAAAATGGATTGATTATAAAAGGGGGGGGGGGTTTAATGCTAAATATTTAAAATTTCATTCCAAACAGTATTTATCCCCAAAATAGTCAATTCTGAAAATGGGGAAAAACTATATTCAATTGTAAAGCGGTGTGACATCAAAATAAATTATCAAGACATTTCAAAAATTTTGAAAATGTAAAGTAGACATATGGTAAATGTTATTCTGCAACTTATTTAGGGGGTAAATCAATCTGCCAATAAGCGCAACGATTTTGAATTTCAAAAATGGAAAATTTTTCAAAAAAATCATATTTTTTTAGTTTTTTGTAAATAAACGAAAAACTTATCAAAATTTACCACTAAAGTGAAGTACAACATGTGAGGAGAAAAGAATCTCATAATAATTATACCTTAAGGAGAACCCGTCAGGCAAAATAACCCCCCTAAACTAAATATATTTTCATAAACTGCCATTAGAAAGCATTGCCTCTATCCCTTCATTGTCCCTCTACATGCCTGTAAACTTAAGCAATGAGGTCCTAAAACTGTATGCAAATGACCTGTGAAATGTCCAATAAGTCATTCGCATATTCAAGCTGTCCAGCTTATTCATGAGTGGGAGGTACAGCCACACTCCCAGTGCATGACTGACAGCCTGTATAATGGTGTGAGGCTGAATAATGATGTGCTTCCTTGTGCTGGCGCCCCCTGCAGCATGTGTGTGTGTATAGGAGAGATACAACAGCTCCAGGCAGCCATGTGTATAGCAGGACATGTCAGGTACTTGTGTAGCTGATGTCTGTGTCTCACACATGTGTATTAGCAGGATGCAGCACACACACCAGCAATGCTTTACTATACATAACACACAGACAGGAGCAGGGGGAGGAGAGGGGAGGGGTAACAGGGTTGACATCACTGCCTCTGACCATGTGACCAGCCTCATTTACATATTAAAGAAAAGATGATTTTACTATGATTAATGTATGAATTGACTAGATTAAGGCTGGGGTGGATCCTTGTTAGCTGCTCTAACAGGTAGTGGTGACAGGACTAGTGACAGAGACCTGATGACAGGTGTCCTTTAAATACAGTCCCAGTAGAACACACCTACTATAAATATAGAACCAAAACAGTTTATGTATCATAAATACAACACCAGAACAATGTTTATACCAACACAGCATTGTATATCAATATTACCATATTAAACTACACTTCCTATGATGACCACATAAAGTTACAATTTTAATACATTTTTACTCTTGTTATTAACCTTGCACCTTTCTGCACCTTTTTTCATCCCAATTTTTCAAATCTGACATGTCACTTTATGTGGTTATTAATCTGGAACCCTTTAAAAGTGGGCCTGTCATCAGGAATGTCATTTTTAGCTGGTAATAGTTTCTAACAGCTTATGCTATGCAGATTTTGAAAATACCTTTGTCAAACTTTTATAGACCACTAAATGCTATTCCACATTAACTGACTCCATTCCAGCACTATGTGGCGAGTCCTGCTATGCTGACAAAGGCATTTATAAAATCTGCAATACATTGGCTATAGGAACCTTTCATTGCTTGTGACACGTTAGCTTTAACATATCCAGGTATGCTTTTGAGATTTCACCCCACTCAGTGGCAACAAGCCCGTTCACCTCCGGCCGTGCACACCACTGCTCCTTCCCCTGTGTCAGCTGCTAGTCAGCCCCCTGCCCAGGACCCTGCCACAAAAACCCCATCGTCGCCTCCACGATCCTCCACAGCATCCACCAGCGTTCAGCTCTCCATACCCCAGACGCTGGAGCGGAAACGCAAATATAGTGCAACCCACCCGCACGCCCAAGCCCTTAATGTGCACATCTCCAGATTGCTTAGCCTGGAGATGCTGCCCTATAGGCTAGTAGAGACCGAGGCCTTTCGCAACCTCATGGCGGCGGCCGCCCCTCGGTATTCGGTCCCCAGCCGCCACTACTTTTCCCGATGTGCCGTCCCAGCCCTGCACCAGCACGTGTCAGACAACATCATCCGTGCCCTGACCAACGCCGTTTCTGACAAGGTCCACCTGACCACGGACACGTGGACGAGTGCTGCCGGGCAGGGCCACTATATATCGCTGACGGCACATTGGGTTAACTTGGTGGAGGCTGGGACCGAGTCTGACCCTGGGGCTGCTCATATACTGCCGACGCCGAGGATTGCGGGGCCTACCTCGGTCCAGGTGTTTCAGGCCTACTATGCCTCCTCCTCCTCCCACCCCTCCTCCACCTCCTCCTCCGAACTACCATCCGTGGGCACGGCGCCATCAGTCGGTAGCTCTAGGCACAGCAGCAGTGCCGTCGCTAAGCGACAGCAGGCGGTGCTCAAACTGCTGAGCCTAGGCGACAAAAGGCACACCGCCCAAGAGCTATTACAGGGCATCACGGCGCAGACTGATCTGTGGCTGGCACCGCTGAACCTGAAGCCAGGCATGGTTGTGTGTGACAACGGCCGTAACCTGGTGGCGGCTCTGCAACTCGGCAGACTGACACATGTGCCATGCCTGGCCCATGTGTTAAATCTGATAGTTCAGCGTTTCCTCAAGACATACCCCAATCTGTCTGATTTGCTCACGAAGGTGCGCCGCATCTGTGCGCATTTCAGGAAGTCCAGCACAGATGCTGCCACTCTCAGGGCAGCGCAGCGCCGCCTCCAACTGCCCGCTCACCGACTGTTGTGCGACGTGCCCACGAGGTGGAATTCAACATTGAACGACTCCCTCATTTTCTATATCATTTGTTTCCCACAAATAATTAAGCTTTTTGGGTGTCATTGCCCCTGTGCACTATAAAAGTTTGTAAATTATATGAGACTTGAGTTCTTTCAAGGGTTCTATTCATAAGCAATGAGTCCGCCCATTCCTGCCATTGTCCAATCTGCCATATCTTTCTGCCACCTTTTTTAGAACCTTCATTGTTGGGTGTGCTTTCGCATTTTTATGCAAGTTTTGGTATACTCTTGCTCGCAAAACGAATAATGGGAGCGAGCTTGTTTGGGAGGGCTGGCAAGCGATGCGAGATGTCTACTCAGACCATTCTCCAGTTTGGTTCTCATTGAGAATATATATGACGAATCAGACATTACCTATTACAGAGTTAGGCCCTTTCTGGTTCATCTTTGAACAAGAGAAGATCTAAAAGAAGAAATTATATTTTTCTTCTTCTGAGGCAGAACCTGGGAGAGCAGGATATTAGGGTTGTTTGGGTCTCACACTGAAGGCATACTTTGAGGTGGCTTCTTAGGGACCAAATCTCTTCTATAGAAGAAGAAAGGCAGAGGGGCTCCAATTATGAAGCCAAGAAACAACGTGGAAGTAAATTGTGCACAACCCCGACTGAGGGAGTGTGAGATTGTTGGTGCTAGAAGCCAGGAATGTCTTGGCAGATTTTCCTGGAAAAAGCAACATTTTGGAGTCAGAAGGCAAAGGTCAAAGGGCTATTCTGTGGGGGCGTATATTGTAATGAAAAACTTGGTGACCTGCTGAATAAACATTCAGATATGAAAAATGCGCATTAGAGCGTTAGGGGGAAATTGAGATATTGATAACATCTCAATGAGTTCTGTTGGATAAAGAGGGATTCATGCTGGTGTTTTGAGCGTATATACTCCTCCGAGCTGAGGGCTTTAAATGGAAATAAATGAATCCGGCTGGATTTACGTACTCCAAGCTACAGCTGAGAAGACCATGATGCCATTGACCTACCGATTAGCCTTGGGAAGGAGATTACTGAGGCTCTAAAAAGTTCTACCTAGCGGCAAGGCCGTGGTGGCACTGATGGATTACCATCTATAAAGACCTCTGCAGTATGCATAGGTATTGCTTCTCTCTTCATTGAGAGTTAACTACTCGGTGTCTAAGGCTTCTTGCCCCACATCGATGATGGAGGCGATTATCGTGTTGATTCCCAAGGATAGGAAAATCCCCACAGACTTGTATGCCGTATCGTGCCGATCTCCCTTGCTGAACTTGACTACAAAGTTTCTGCGAGAATTGTTTGGCAACTCGTTACAGAAGAGTAGTGTACTGCGTGCATAGTTCACGACGACCAGTCGGGGTTCAATGGCGGGATATCGGTCAGGTCTATGCGTATGTGGTTGGTGTGCCAAGGCCCAAGGGTCTGTGTCACTCGTGTCGCCTTAGTCTCACTGTACGAAACCAGATGTAGTTCCACTCGGACGCGTCAATAGGCTTTGACCCATTGGTGTGCAATACTCTGCTGTTTTTGGACAGGATGGCTTTGGGCCGTTGTTATTATGGGTGCAGCTCTGTTATATGGAGGTGCCTTCGCTAGAGTTAGCATAAAATGGCAAAGCTTCGCTGCTTTCAATTGTACAGAGGAACTAGACAGGGATGTCCCCGGTCTCCTCTGTCTGTTTGCCGTGGTCTATTAAACCTTTGTCATGCTGTAAGAAGAGATTGAGAAAATATAGATGTCTATCGTGCGGACACATACAGAGAAATAAAATACAGTTGTCGCGATTACATGCTTTTTATACTTGGATAATTCAGACCAGGGAATAAAAATAGTGACTGATTTGATGGGGGGGTTGACAAGTTTGGTAAGTTGTCTTGGTATCAATAAATTGATATAAATCATGTGTGCCTTCCTTTAGATTCTTTCTCTCGGTTACCACCCTCCATCTCCATAGGACACTTCCCCCGGTAGTGGAGATGATATGAGCGCTACTTGGGATTTTAGTCAGCAATAAGCCCTCTGATTTACATTGAGCTTATGTAAAGGCCTCTTACTCCCCGATACAAGACAGAATTTTTCGTTGGTCTAGAATGAACCTCTCTATGGCAGACGATCGTTGTATTTTTAAAAATGATTGTTCTCCACAGATCTTATTTATATTCGAATACCCAATGATAATAAAATGGTAATCTTTGCGGGTTCTTGACTCCCTTTCAAGCAACTTCTGTGGACGGGAAATAAGGCACGCATCAGTTTGCGGAAATTATACGCCCGCAATAGAAGAGTGGTGGATTAGCCCTACCGTATCTGTTTTAATTATTTCTTGCACACAAGTTTTTTGTAAAGTTGAATCACAAAATGGTTACTCAATGTTTGCTTTAATGCAGTGGTATGGGAGATGGTCAAAAATAAAATGGGGTTAGAGGTACTTACGTATTACTCACTGTGGTGGTTCACAAGGTTGTCTCTCGTTACTACGTAGTTCTTTTAGGTTTTGGAAAGTGAGGGGAATTTTGTTTATACACAGGTTGTAGATCACAATGGGTTCACATCATTTGAAAGTATGGCTGCAGAATTTAACCTAAGGGCTGGGACTAGTGTCTTCTATGCCCAGCTTAAGAGTGTCCTTCAGTGCTATCCCTCAGATAAAGAATTTAGACAAGAGGAGTACCACACTGATGGACATTCAGTCCCCCCCAAAGTAGGAAGGGCTTAATTCAGAACTGCTATAATGTACATATGTAAATATTTAATTCTGTCTGCTATCATCCCAGTTGGGCTGAGCGCCCCCTAGCCTACATAGCCGCACTTGCCTGAGACTCTACCACCCTATTTATTATCTCCGTCAAGATACATACCTTGAACTGCCCACTGTCATGTGCTATAATGCACCCCTTTCTACACCATTCCTACAAAGGACTCTGTCCCTCTACCTAGAGGAGACCCCGTTGCTCTTAGTGCACTTTTCCCCGCTCAAGGGCTTCCCAGCAGATGACTTTGCTATTAAAACCTTCCGAGAGACTTTTTTCCAACTACAAGAACGTCTACTTTATTGACTTTTATATTGCACTTATGCCTTCCTTTAGTATGGACATTTTGGGCCTGCCTGCACTATTGCATGCCTTTTCCGTTTTCAGGTAAAGAGGCAGTTATTCGCTACCCTAGTATCCTACCTCTGCTAACGTTTGCACGTATTTTATAAGATTATACTACCCCATTGGGCTCCTAAGCCAATTAAGTTACCAAATTGTTTGCACACGTTCAGTTGATCCCATAGTTTGCACTAACCTTTTATAGGACTTTTCAGATTGAGTGGTGGCTGTTGGCGGACCGTTTCTATGCAAAACCCTGACCAGCTATCTTATGCCTCAAACCGCAGCGTGGTACGTGGGGGTAGTCTTTAAACTGCGGTCATTAAGGGGGCCACTGGGGTGCTAAAGATTTGCACCTGAATACCCACTCATACTGGTAAGATGTCAGTCGTGGTCGGTACTTTACAGTGTACAATGTCTTATGGCGTTTCACAATATGCCAAGTAATGCTATGACACGATATATTTGGTCGCCAGGAAAAGTGTTTCTATACACATAATTACAGCCTTGGTGCAAAAGTAGTGGATCTATAGTACATGTACACACAGCCAACCTGTCCTACTGCGTAAGTTTGGTTTAACTGCGTCAGCGACCAACTGTCAGCCTTAGCGTACACAGTGTCTTGTCTTATTCCGACACCTAACCCAGGCCCTTCCTCCCAGGACCATGGCGGTTTGGTTCCGCACAGATCATGTAGTCTTCACTTCACAGAAGTTCCTCTATTTGTATATACCCACTCTACCCCGCCATCAACTTCCGGACCCCCCCAGAGGTTCACCCGCTTCTGGCCAGCCGGTTGGTCCTCGGTGCCCACCAGTCCGTAGTCGGCGCCGAGGGCGGCTCTTTCAACTGCCCCGGGGGTAAATGCACAACCCTCCGCTGAGGCAATGCATAGAGGTTGATTGCGAAATCGTCCCATCATGAAGCTGTGGGGCAGCCTTTTAGGGTTCCGGTCAACTCCCCAGCATGTCACTACATAACAACTACATAACACGATGATCACTGCACGCGGTAGATTGCTGCCTGGTAAGGCCACGGAGTTAGTGTTGATGGATGTACTTGATGTAGTCCCGCCAATCAACTTGTTTTAATCTTGTATCTGTGACTGGGCTGCAATGAGGAGTAACCACCAGTGGGAGTAACAACCCACTGGTCAGGAGTTCTAGAGAGCAGTTGCTCAGAAGAAGAATGCGAGTTAATTCCAGTCAACAAGTGATCAGTCTTAGCTGGACTCAGTGCAAGGCCAGCAACAGACCGAGCAGAGAGCTCAGCTCCCTGCTGAGTGGATGTGAGTTAAGTTAGGGAAGGAAAGAGGTATGATCCCTAGCCTTCAAGGGTGATATCTTAAGCAGACCCGGACAAGCTAGGCACTCCCTAGACACAGCTACCCTCCGCCCCTGCCACCTTTGCATCCTGGCTGGTGATCTACCCTGTGGCTCCCTCACAACTGCATCTCCGCATTCTACAGTTGATCCAAGGCACGTTGCTACTGTTCCCTTGTCGGTTCCCATAAGAACTGTAGTTATTTCTGGTCACGGTCTCCTCCGTCTGGTCCCTGCTACTACAGCTTGTCCCATCACGGGCACCCATATCCACTACACAGTGGCTCATGACTCCCAGACCCCAAAGGGTTGGTGCCCCCCAGGGAGAACCATTAATAAGCAGCCTCTCACCCCTCCTCTTTCTTGCCACCACCACCTTCTGGAGACCTGCCAGGCTGTAGGGACCAGGTAGGACAATCCCTCCCGGTTCCCTATCCCACACATGTACACTAGCGTGCCCTAGGCCGCAACCGGCTCAGCCACTCGTTCTTCGTCGCCCCGGCTGACCCCAAGCCCCAAGAAATAGGCTAGGGACCCCGTGGGGTGTTGCAGATCCCAGTTTTGGCATTTCAAGTGGGTGCGCTGCTCCGCTAAAGCAGACCTGCGTAATTGTTCTCCAATGCTATTTTTGTTTGTGGCAGGATAGTCGTTCAGGACTTGATCTTCCAAGCGGAATTGTTATGAATCTTGGCAATAGAACGATGTTTTGCCGTTTTTCTAAACCTTCTCACAGATCCAAAAGCTAGATGCTAAACCCGGCCGGCCGAGATCTCTATAATTTCGTCTTATGATCGTGGGATCGCGCCTCTGGCTGGAAGGAGGCATTAATTCATAGAAAACCAAATATTCCTCTCATGCATTTAACCCTTTCGACTCAAGGTAACAAAGCCTGTAAATAATTTTATGATTCTGCCCTGGACATTTTTGCAATAAATTGCGGATTCCCTCCTTCTTCACAGGAAAGCTGGATCAGAAGTAGGCACGTTCCTGTCATCCAGGATATGATGACGGTGCTTTACAAGATAGAGATTTCACCTTTCCCTACAAATCCTATGCAGCCCATGGGGTCTGATCAGACGTGCGTCGATGACTCATCTTAAAGGCATCAATAATAAGACTGATGTATTGCCAGAGTATATCAGGAAAAGCAACCATATGAATTCACAAGGTGGAAGACAAAAAAAAAAAAAAAACGTAAAAAAAAATAAATACATTATAAATTAATAAAAATGTCCCGAAATCTCCATTACACCTAAATGACATGCGGGGGGGGGGGGGAGAAAATCCCCATACATATAGTTCACCACGTCTGTATAACCCCTTGAATAAAAATAAATATTACTTGACCCCGCACGATGACCCCGTGAAAAAACAACTGTTTAAAACATGCAAAAACTATGCTTTGTGACCTATTTAATCCCACAAAAAATATACAATAAAAGCGATCAAAGACTATGTACTCCATAGATACTGGTCAAAGTAAAACCTATTCCTAAAAAACAATCCATCAACCATACTTAGCCATAATACCTAAAAATGTTAGCCACCTGGAAGACATGGACGAATGCATAAATGAGAGATTTTGCCCCCACATTAGGGTTTTATTTCACGGCAATTTAGTAAAACATAAGAAAAAATATTTACGTATGGTTCCATTCCATAATGTATTGACCCATACAATAAAGATAACAAATATTTGGGGGGGAGGCTATGGTGAACACTAAAAATAAAAGAAAAAAATCCAGTACAGATTGATTGCTTCTTCTACTCCAGCACTCAAAAAAAGTTCATAAATTTTCAACAATGGGGCACCAACCACAAATTGTACACTGGAAAAAGCACCTCAACCTCAAAAAATATTCCATCACATGGCCCCCATCAAGAAAAGCAAACCATTTTTAGCCTTACAAAAGGGCCAAGACCAAAACTAATACCCTGGCAGCTTCTGTGGCCTTGTTGCTGCGCCCATAAAACAATTACGGCCACATGTGGGGGGAGTCTCAGTATTTAGGAGAAATTGCATTTTTCTCTTTTATCTTTGGAAATGTTTAAATTTTAGGGCTAAATAAATATCTACTCGACAAAATTTGACCATGTTCCGATTTTCACACCTCCATTTTGATGTAATTACCTTCTCAAGGGGTTACAATCTTCATTAAAGCTGGTTTTCTGATAGTTGAGGGGTGCAATTTGAAATGGATTGATTATAAGGGGGGGGCGGTTTTAATGCTAAATATTGTAAAATTTCATTCCAAACAGTATTGATTCCCCAAAAATAGTCAATTCTGAAAATGGGGAAAAACTTATTTCATTGTAAAGCGTGTGAAATGACATATCAAAATAAATTATCAAGAACTTATCAAATGTGAAATGTAAGTAACATATGGTAATGTTTATTCTGCATTATTTAGGGGGTAATCAATCCTGCCCAAAGCCACAGATTTTGAATTTCAAAATGACCATTTTTCAAAAAAAAAAATATTTTTTAGTTTTTTTGTAATAAACGAAAAACTTATCAAAATTATACCCTAAAGTGGCAGTACAACAACATGTGAGAGGAAAGAATCTCATAATAATTATACCTTAAGGAACCCGTCATGAGGCAAATAACCCCCCTAACTAAATATATTTTCATAAACTGCCATTATAAGCATTGCCTCTATCCCTGTCATTTCCCTCTACATTGCCTGTAAAATTAAGCAATGATGTCCTAAACTGTATGCAAATGACCTGTGAAATGTCCAATGAGTCATTAGCATATTCATAGCTGTCCACTTATTCGTGATGGGAGGTAACACCGCCACACCCCATGCATGAGACTACCTTCCTGTATAATGGTTTGAGGCCTGAAATAGAGGAATGTTCTTCCTGTCTGGCGCCCCCTGCAGCATGTGTCGGGCTTGTATAGGAGAGATACAACAGCTCCAGGCAGCCATGTGTATAGCATGACATGTCAGGTTACTTGTGTAGTCTGATGTCTGTGTCTCACCCCTGTGTATTATCAGGATGCACACACACACCGAGCAATGCTTTTACTATCATAACACCACAGACAGATGCAGGCGGAGAGAGGGAGGGTACAGGGTTACATCCAACTGACCATGTGACCAGCCTCTTTAACAATAAGAAAGATTATTTTAACTATGATTAATGTATAATTGTGACTAGATTAGACGCTGGGGTGGATTCTTGTTAGCTGCTCTAACAGGTAGTGGTGACAGGGACTATTGACGAGGACCTCTAATGACAGTGTCCAGTTAAATACCGCGCCCTATAAACAACCTACTATAAATATAGAACCAACAGTTTATGTATATATACATAAATACAACACCAACAATTTTATACCAACACAGGCATTTGTACAGATAATATTACTCATATTAAACTGCACTTCCTATGATGAACCACATAAAGTGAACAATTTTAAATACATTTTACTCTTGTTATTAACCCTTGCACCTGTCTGCAACCTTCTTTTCATCCCATTTTTCAAATCTGACATGTCACTTTATGTGCTTATTATCTGGAACCCTTTAAAAGTGGGCCCTGTCATCAGAATGTCCATTTTTTAATCCTGTGTAAAGATTTCTAATAGCTTATGCTATGCATATTTTTGAAAATGCCTTTGTCAACTTTTATAGACCACAAATGCTATTCCACATTTAAAAGCTGCCTCCATTCCAGCACTATGTGGCAGTCCTGCTTGCTGGACAAAGGCATTTATCAAAAATCTGCATACATTGGCTTATAGAACTTTCATTGTCGTGTGACTAGAGATGAGCGAACATGCTCTGTCCGAGCGCTTGATGCCGTATCGACATTAGCCCGTACTCGAAACTGCTCGTTGCTCGGACGAATACTTGCCCGCGCGAACATCGAGAAAATGGGTCAGCTCCCGCCGTGTTGGTGCTGGTGGCGGCCAGAACAGGAGCCAAGCACAAGCCAGGACTACTCTGCACTCCACCCAGCATGAACGTGGGAACCCTGTACACGTCGATAGCATGTTGCGGGCAGATCAGGTGACCCTGGGATAGACTAGTAGCCGCTGTCCCGCGCTGCATCGGCAATCATTCCGTGGTCTGGATGCCGCTAGGGGGGAGAGAGCTGCTGCTGGTCAGGAAAGCGTTAGGGTGTTTCTATTAGCTTACTGTTAGGCAGAGTTGATTCTCAAGAACCCAATGTAGTCAGCCCTTCTTAGGGCTACAATCGTCTACTGTTTTTTTGTATTTTGCATCTAGTCCAATTTTGTGAGAATTAGCCAGGGGGACTTGCTACCGGTTGTGTTTAGCTTTAGTGGCAACACTTATCCACCTCAAACCCACAAGTGGGGAAAATTTAGTAGGGTTGGATTTCAATTAGCACAGTCCGCCATTTTTCCTTGTTTTAAGTTTAACGTTTATTTTGTGTTAATACGCTGTGTCAGCTCTATCTGTGGACTCATAGTAGTGTGCTTTCATACTGGCTAGAAACATAGCCATAGGATAATCCAAACGGCTTACTCCTACAGTAGCGTTATATCATTTGATTTCTGGTTGATCTGCTGGTGGCTGTACTTGCTGCAGTGCATCTACGTACCATTGTGAGCAATTTGTAGTGAAACTTGCGGACCGCTGTGTTTTTGCGCTTAGTGCGTCCATATACACATTGCAAAGACCGAGTGTAAATTAGTAGGGGTTTGGATTTCAATTAGGCACAGTCTGCCCATTTGTCTTTTTGATTTTACGTTTATTTTTGTTTAATAACTCAGTGTCATCTCATCTGGCATAGTAGTGTGCTTTCATACTTGGCTGAAAATTAGCCATAGCAAATAGATAGCATTGTTTGGTTTTTAAAAAACTCAAAACACAAAAAAAAAAAAAAACACAAAAAAAGTTAAAAAAATTTAAAGCTATAACTCTATTTTAAAATTGTTTAAAACAAAAACCCGATGCTAGGGTAGAGGACGAGGGCGGGACGTGGGCGTCCAACTCTGCAGGTGGTCAGATGGCCCGTGGCCTGGCCGGGGTGAGACAACCAGCCTGCGTATGAGGGAGCAGTGGTAACGCCGCAGAGCCTACCACTCCCTAGTTCATGTCTGAAAGTTCTGGGACTTCGTGTAAGCACTTGTTGAGGCCAGAAACAGGTGCGAACAGTGATGGTCGTGGATTGGCCTGCCAATGCTTTCGAGCAATTTGTCCCCCGTCATCTTTCCCCGCAGTCCACCCATGTCACCGAAATCGCCACGCCTCCGCTCCTGCACCTCAGCCTCCTCCCCCCCAGTCGGCCCCCCTTCCTGAATCATTTGGCATTATGAAAACCGCATACTCTGAGGAACTGTTTTTCCTTTTCTGTGACCCTTCCCACGTCACAAACCCCTTGTCCGTTGGCTGCTGAGCATTTCCGATCCCAGGTTTTCCACCATCACAGTCCTTTGGGTGATGAATGACCTTCTTGACGTAGTGGAAGTGTGAAAGAGGTTTCCGACATGAGGAGACACGGTTGTCAAACAGTTGGAAGTTGTTGTCAGGGCAGGAACTCCGGGGGGGGAGCAGACCTGAGGGATCGGAGGATGATAGGTGACAGACCCAAGCTGGGTTGAGAGGCCGGGTGAACACAGTGCTTCTGTACGGAGGAGATTTCCTCTCGACCAAACGGTGGAAGAGGCAGTGGTGGGGTCCGACCGGAGGGCATGCAACTGGTGCATCACAGCCCAAAAAAATTTTTTGTTGGCAACTAGTGAGCTCCGTGGTGAGGCTCTTTCGGCTAGGGCTAATCTTCAGAATTCTGGAGGTTCTTTAAGGAACACCGGCATACCGAGCGGACTGTGGTGTGCAACATTTGCCAGACCCAGGCTCACAGGGTTCCACCACTACTAGCTGAATACTACTACCACCCGTATGCGCAGGCATTGTTGAATGCTAACCCTCCCACTCGAGTGGCAACACTGCTCCCGTTCACCTCAGTGCCGTGCACACACTGCCTCCTTCCCCTTTCCGCTGATGTCAGCCCCCTGGCCAGCGACCCTGCCACAAAACCCCATCGTCGCCTCCCAAGATCCTGCCACACGCATCCACCAGCGTTCAGCTCTCATACCCCAGACGCTGGAGCGGAAACGCAATATATTGCAACCCGCACCCGCACGCCAGCCCTTAATTGCACATCCCAATTGCTTGAGCCTGGAGATGCTGCCCTATAGGCTAGTAGAGACCGAGGCCTTATCGCAACCACCTCTGGCGGCGGCCCAGCCCCTCGTATTCCGAGATCCCCCCAGCCGCCACTTACTATTTCCTATTGCTGTCCCCCAGCCGGCACCAGCAGGTGTCAGACAACTCACCCGTGCCCTCCAACGCCGTTTCTGACAAGGTCCACCTGACCACGGACACGGACGAGTGCTGCCGGGCCAGGGCCACTATATATCCGCTGACGGCACTTGGTTATGGTGGTATGCCTTGGACCGATCTTACCCTTTGGCTTGGTCATATACTGCCCGACGCCGAGGTTGCGGGCTACCTCGTCCAGGTGTTTCATCATGCCTACTCTGCCTCCTCCTCCTCCCACACCCTCCTCCACCTCCTCCTCTCTTCAACTAACCATCCCGTGGGCACGGCGCAATCCAGCGGTTAGAGTAGGCACAGCAGCAGTGCCGTCGCTAAGCGACAGCAGGCGGTGCTCAAACTGCTGAGCCTAGGCGACAAAAGGCACACCGCCCAAGAGCTATTACAGGGCATCACGGCGCAGACTGATCTGTGGCTGGCACCGCTGAACCTGAAGCCAGGCATGGTTGTGTGTGACAACGGCCGTAACCTGGTGGCGGCTCTGCAACTCGGCAGACTGACACATGTGCCATGCCTGGCCCATGTGTTAAATCTGATAGTTCAGCGTTTCCTCAAGACATACCCCAATCTGTCTGATTTGCTCACGAAGGTGCGCCGCATCTGTGCGCATTTCAGGAAGTCCAGCACAGATGCTGCCACTCTCAGGGCAGCGCAGCGCCGCCTCCAACTGCCCGCTCACCGACTGTTGTGCGACGTGCCCACGAGGTGGAATTCAACATTAACCATGTTATCCAGAGTTTACCAGCAGCGCAGAGCGATTGTAGACTGCCAGATGTCAACTTCCACCAGAACTGGTAGTCAGGTCAGTCAGCTTCCTCAAGTCTACAATGAGGAGTGGACGTGGATGTCTGATATCTGTCAGGTGCTGAGTAACTTTGAGGAGTCAACACAGATGGTCAGTGGCGATGCCGCCATCATCAGCCTCACCATCCCGCTGCTTGGCCTGTTGAAAAACTCTCTGGTCAGCATGAAGTCGGAAGCTTTGCGCTCGTCACAAGAGACAGGGGAAGAATATTCCCTTGTTGATAGCCAAAGCACCCTCAGGTCTGTTTCTCAGCGCATATCGGAGGAGGTGGAGGTGGAGGAGGATGAGGAGGAAGAGGAGGAGAATGTTGGCGAGACACAAGAGGGGACCATTGTTGAGTCCTTCACTGTTCAGCGTGTATGGGCAGAAGAAGAGGAGTTGGAGGAGTTGGAGGAGGAGGAAATGGACAGTCAGGCCAGTGAGGGGAGTGAATTCTTACGCGTTGGTACTCTGGCGCATATGGCAGATTTCATGCTAGGCTGCCTATCCCGTGACCCTCGCGTTCAAAGAATTTATTCCAGCACCGATTACTGGGTGTTCACTCTCCTGGACCCACGGTACAAGCAAAATCTTTCCACTCTCATCCCTGGAGAGGAAAGGAGTGTGAGAATGCATGAATACCAGCAGGCCCTGGTGCACAAGCTGAAACAGTATTTCCCTTCTGACAGCGCTAGCGGCAGAGTGCGTAGTTCTGCGGGACAAGTAGCGAGGGAGAGTAGGCGAGCAGGCAGCTTGTCCAGCACTGGCA
>WNYA01002592.1:0-15533 GCA_019512145.1 Engystomops pustulosus | reverse complement strand
ACTCTCCTGAACCCACGGTACAAGCAAAATCTTTCCACTCTCATCCCTGGAGCGGAAAGGAGTGTGAGAATGCATGAATACCAGCAGGTCCTGGTGCACAAGCTGAAACAGTATTTCCCTTCTGACAGCGCTAGCGGCAGAGGGCGTACTTCTGCGGGACAAGTCGCGAGGGAGAGTAGTTGAGCAGGCAGCTTGTCCAGCACTGGCAGGGATCGGCTTTACAAGGCCTTTGCCAGTTTTATGTCACCCCAGCAAGACACTGTCACCTGTCTCGGCAGAGTAGGGCTGATCTTTACAGAAAGATGGTGAGGGAGTACGTAGCTGACCATACCATCGTCCTAAATGATCACACAGCTCCCTACAACTACAGCAATCAATATATTCATTTTACTGGAGGGCACACTCCTGCTCTCTGGTTCTGAAAAATTTTTGGGACTGCCAACATACAGGCACTCAATCTATTCCATTTACTGGAGGGCCACCTACTGTCCTCTGGTTGAAAAAGTGTTTGGGACTGCCACTAAGGCACTATCCAAATAAATTGTCCCATAGCAGCCTCCACACAGTCTGTCTCCATGCTACCTCCAAAAAGTCCCATATAGCTGCCTCCAAAACATCGTCCCTTTACACACGAGGTGTTGTTCAGGCAGAAATTGGGTTTTTCATGGATCCCCCATCAAAGTGTTTTGTTAACTTTGTCGCCACCCAAGCGTGTATCCCAAAATATAGGGCAAACTTTTTCCAATTTAGGGATATTATGTTCAGCGCTTCTTGCGCATATTGTTTACTTTCCGCACTCAACCGGCATATCCGATAAACTATAAGGAACGTACACCTTGATTCTATACAAAACGGTTCATTAGAAGTGCGTTGGGGAGTTAGCCTCGAGACAGGGGCTTGGATTGGCGAAAGCTTCGCCTGGCAGCGGAGAGCCAGCTCATGCGCATCAGCGCTTCTTGGCATGTTACATTCCCCTCACCCGCCAATCCCAAATTATAAGAAACGCTATACACTAACTTGGTGGCAGGCGGTGGGACCGAGTCTGACCATGGGGACTGGTCAGATTACTGCGGACGCAGGAATTGCGGGGCACTACCTCGGTCCAGGTCTCAAAGGCCTACTATACCCATCCCACCCCCTCTCCACCTCCTCTCTCCTCGAATTACCCTCCTGGGAAGGGCGCATCAGTCGGAGCCTCAGGCACAGCAGGCAGTGCCGTCGCTAAGCGACGCAAGCGGTGCTATGAAACTGCTGAGCTAGGCGATAAAAGGCCACACCCGCCCAAGAGCTATTACAGGGCATTCCCACTCAAAGTGTTAACTTTGTCGCCACCCTGTGTGTAATCCACAAAATTCATTCAACTTTTACCATTTAGGGGATATTATTTTCAGCGCTTCTTGCGAATCTGTTTACATTCCCCTCACCCGCCATATCCTAAACTTATAAGAACCTACTACACGTGATCTTATACAAAAGGTTCTTACTTAGAAGTGCTGTTTGGGGAGTAGCACTGAGACAGGGGCTTGGATTGGCGAAAGCCGCCTGGCTGCAGGCGCCAGCTCCATCCCAAGATTCCAACTAAACGATAGTTGCAGCACCTTTAATCTACACTGTTTCACTGCCTCCATAATAATATAATAATTAATTTTATTTTATAGAGCCATCATATTCGTAGGCTTTAAAAATCATAGGAAACAAATACAAAATGTAATGTAACAGAGCAACAACATTTGTATGGAACAACGGAGTGAGGTCCCTGCTCACCAGAGCTTACGGGTTATGAAGATGATGGGTAACAGAGGTAAAAGAATATTTAATGGTAAGCCATTCTTCTTAGGGAATAGAAAAAAATATATAATGGAATTGCTGATCGCTTGAACCACTCAGCCGTCATCTTATATACCAGGTCCAGGGTGAAGGGACTGCAGAGAAGTCTGGTGCCGTTGGTTGTGGATAACAGATGGGAGGACGACACAGGACGGTTAGTAGAAGAGTTTAAAACTTCATGCAGTTATGAGTGTTATAGGCTTGCCTAAGAAAAGGGGTTTTAGAGCACGTTTGAAACTTTGGAGGTTAGGTATTAGTCTTGATGGTCCGGGGCAAGAGCATTCACAGAATTGGGTGCAGCTCTAGAGAAGTCTTGGAAGACGCGAGTGGAGGTACGCACTAGGGTAGAGGTTAATCTAAGATCACTGGCGGATCTAAGAGCACGGTGGGGCGATAGACGAGATATAGAGAGAGGAGAGGTAGGGGGGGCTGGCAGCATTATACAGAGCTTTATGGATGAGGGTATATTATTTTAAACTGTATCGAAAGGAGACTGGCAGCCGTGCAGCGACTGGCATGAACGTAGCATACATGGTCTCCTTACAAACGAGCTGTGTCAGGCAGAATTTGGGTTGTTTTCATGGCTTCCATGTAACTTGTGGCTCGCAACCACCTGCTGGGGTAACACAAAATATAATGGCAAACTTTATCATGTACCGATATTATTTGAGCGCTTCTTGCTCACCTCCTTTGGTTCCTCTTGACACCCATTGGTTTGAAGCATGAGCATACAATTAGGTATGTCGCCATGACACTCTCTAGCTGCCGCTGCTGCCCCTCTGCCCTGCAGCCGTCCCTATAGTGTCAGGGTCAATTATTGCATGTTTTAGATGCTATAGCTTCATTTCGGTCAACTCGTCATGGCCATGCTGTTGCCCATAATTTTGGCATAATGGTGCGATTAAGCAGCCTCAGAGGCATCCATGCATGCTGCCCCTGCTGTTTCCTGTCCATTTCCGTGGTGTTTCCATCCTTTTCTGAGGTTCCCAGGTGTTTGGCCAAGCTTCCCTGTGCAGAGCCTTGGTCCCCTTGAAAAATGCTCGAGTCTCCCATTGACTTCAATGGGGTTCGTTATTCGAGACGAGCACTCGAGCATCGGGAAAAGTTCGTCTCAAATAACGAGTACCCGAGCATTTTAGTGTTCGCTCATCTCTAGTCTGGACGATGGTGCCCCGCTTTTGGTCCTAGCACTACTTCTGGTGAGTCCATATTGTTCAGAGATCAGTCCTACTTAAATTACCGAAGTCACTGATATACTCCTCACGGTTAGAAAGGACACCAGAAATTTAGACATATGATGTTTTAGGTAGTCATTTTCTTTAGGAGTAACCCTAGCTAACATACATCTTTGCACCATTTCTATTAAATTTTTTTAGCAATGCTACATTAAAAGTTATTTTTTGTCTTCACCACTTAGACTCTCCCTAGAACATGTGCCAGTACATGCCCCTCCCTTCCCCTCTCCATAGGATATACCACAGCATGGCTGTAGTCATGCTCTATCTTTCCACCGTGTATGGTACGGTTCTGCCTCCGCTGGTGTATCTGTCATACAGGCAGATGAAGGTTATATAGAAAAGCCCTGGACTGGACTGCAGTAATCCGAGGGTTAATGCAGACATGTGGTAGCAGGAGTAGTCTGTCTGGTCTATGATGGCCGAGCATGGGCACCTCTGTAATGTCCGTACTGGGCCTGGTTACTATGGAGTAAGGGTGGGCCGCTAGAGGGATGTCCACTCCATCCGGACTTACTCCTGGTCACAGGTGCTGCTCACAGGTGCAGATCACAGGTGCCGGTCACAAGATTGATCAGGCCCTAACAAAAACGATGGCTGCAGTATGGAGCAAAAGGGTAACTGAGCGCCAACACATACTGCCGGTCAAAGAGAGGGTGCTCCTATCATAAGGGTCTGTTATTGTATTCACTGTCCAGCCCAGAAGATGGGAGGGGGGGGGGTTCCAATGCTGAGCCTGAATTTATGTTGTTTTGCTGAAAAGTGTAAATCAAACACTTAATTTGGACTATAACCTGCGTGAAACCCGGCTTCCTGCACTACTACCTGGTGGCTGCCAGAGCAATTCCCCACAGCACACACATATATACATTCATACACACATACATACATAAGTGTACGCACATACAGACATACATAACTACATACACATACATAAATGTACCGACATACAGACATACATACATACACATACCTCCCAACGTTTGTGGAAGGGAAAGAGGGAGGAGAGAGGAGAGGATGCCCCTAAGCCCCTAATTTTTACCATATTATAATAATTAAAATCTTTTTCTCAACAATTTTTTAAACTGATTGGGATTTGAACCTAGAACCTGCAGAGTCCATGTGCCATAATGACAAATCGCCTCTATCCACTGAGCTAAGATCTCAGTGATTGTACAGCTGATGATTTCTGGTAACTAAGAGCTGTTACCTGTTACTGTTACACTGTGACACAGACGTAATGCCCTGATATATAGAGCGGGATCTTTTCAGAGATTATTATTGTAATTATTGAGACAATTATTATTATTATTATTATTATGGAGATGATGATTATTATTATTATTACTATTATTAATAATCATTTCGATAATAATAATAAAAATAATAAAATTTATAATAATAATAATTTTCTCAATAATTACAATAATAATCTCTGAGAAGATCCCTCTCTATATACCACGGCATTAAGTCTGTGTCACAGTGTAACAGGTAACAGCTCTTAGTTACCAAAAATCCTCAGCTATACAATCACTGGGCTCATAGCTCAGTTGGTAGAGGCTCCACCCACTAATGCCGAGGGTCTGGGGTTTAAATCCTGGAATGGGCTAATATTTATTTTATTTAATTAAATAAAGAGCTTGGGGGATATTTATCAGGACCTCTGCACACCGCCAGAGGCGCAGAGGCCCTGAAATAATTGCAAATGCTAGCTTTTGCGATTATTTGCCCTGATCCGCCAGGGCAGGGCGGACGGTGGAGCTTGCTGCTGCCGGCGACTTTTCTTATACGTGAAAAGTCGCCGGCTACGTTTTTTTCTATAAACGCTGCAAATTTGCAGCGCACGAGCGCCAGGGTATGATAAATATCCCCCCTTGTGTCTGGGGAAGCCCTTGGAGACCATATATGGAGAGATGCTGATCTGAACCTGATGACGTGGTCCCTGCTCTCCGCTAACCCGACACTTCTCTCAAAAGGATTCCCTGCCCGATGAAAGTATTTACTATGCAGGACACAGAGCTGGGACAATCTGACAGCTGCCCGTGACACGGGGCAAAAGTAAAAAAATCGGGACTGTCCCAACCAAACCGGGACGGTTGAGAGCTATGCATACATGCGCATACATAAATATATACACATACATACTGTGGAGGGCAGGTATATTTCTCCAAGGTTCCTCTCTGAGGTAGGAGTCCAGAGACTTACCTGCTGCCTAATTACTGAGGTGATCAGAAGGAAGGTAAGTACGGAAAGTCCTGTGGGCTATTGGCTCTCTCTCTACCTGGAGACACCGGGCCTGTCTGTGGGAGAGTCACATGCAAGTGAGGTTGTAAAATACTGGGGCACCTTAACTTACCCGGTCCCTGCACAATACCCGATCCAGAATGTCCAAAGAGGATGTTAAATCCCGCACTTAAAGGGGTTTTCCAGGAATCAGCATTATTCATATACAAATGGGTCCTTAAAATAGAAGCTACTATGTAATTAGTGTAAACCCTTAGCAGAAAACGCTCCCGGCCCTTTAATCAGTCCAGTGATTTCCTCTGCGCGGAGCAGAAACAGGAGAGAAGAAGCCGCTGGTCACATGTCCACATCACATGTCCACATCACATGTCCACACCACATGTCCACACCACAGGTCCACATCACATGTTCACACCACATGTCCACACCACATGTCCACACCACATGTCCACACCACAGGTCCACACCACAGGTCCACATCACAGGTCCACACCACAGGTCCACACCACATGTCCACACCACAGGTCCACATCACAGGTCCACACCACAGGTCCACACCACAGGTCCACACCACAGGTCCACATCACAGGTCCACATCACATGTCCACATCACATGTCCTGCCATAACATTTTGTGAATCATAAAATCAAACTAATTAAGCTGCATTTTGTGACTAATGACATTAATTGTTGTTACATTCATTAATTGATATCATTATGGGTTTTTGTATCAGACGTTCATATTCCAATCACTGCACTGGCTACCCGTCTCCTTCTGTATTCACTTTAAAATAATAACCCTCATCCACAAAGCTCTGAATAATGCTGCACCTCCCTATCTCTCTTCTCTCATCTCAGTCTATCGCCCTTCCCGTGCTCTTCGATCTGCCAGTGACATTAGATTAATCTCTACCTTAATTCGAACCTCCCATGCACGTATCCAGGACTTCTCCCGAGTTGCACCAATTCTCTGGAATGCCCTTCCCCAGACTCTGAGACTAATACCCACCCTCCAAAGCTTCAAATGTGCTCTTAAAACCCATCTCTTTAGGCAAGCCTATCACACTTGCTAACTGCATGAAATGTCAACTCTCCCTTTACTAATCCATCGTATGTCCTATCTCCTGTCTGTTATCGGGCAAACAGCTGATATATACCAAGCTCCAGGCTTCTCTGCAGTCTTTTTCACCTAAGACCCTGTAAATAAGATGGCGGCTGATGGCTGGTTCAAGCAGCAACATCGTTGTTTAGTAAATTATTTATTAAATTATTTTATATTGTTCCCTTATAAAGAATGGCTGGACCATTTTACAACCTCTTGTGTCACCCCCTCATCCTCATAGACTGTAAGCTCTTGTGTCCTCCCCTCATCCTCATAGTCTGTAAGCTCTTGTGAGCCCTCACTCCTATTGTTCCATATGACTGTTTGTTCTTTGTAATGTAATATAGTTGTATATGTCCCCTATGACTTGTAAAGCGCTACGGAATTTGATGGCGCTATATAAATAAAGATTATTATTATTATAAATCACCTTTCTTCCCCATACTGATGCTCGGTTTCAGATGCAGGAGATTGTCTTGACCATGTCTACATGCCTAAATGCACTGAGTTGCCGCCATGTGACTGGCTGATTAGAAATTAAGTGTTAACGAGCAGTTGGACAGGTGTACCTAATAAAGTGGCCGGTGAGTGTATATATATATGTGTGTGTATATGGATGAGCAGCACTCCGTGAGTGATTTCTTCACAAGTGGAAATTGCAACGTTTCAGCTCACACAATGCAGGATGAGACATCATGAATAACAATTAATCAATGTACAAAAGTTACTTAGTATACAGGTGGTCCCCTACTTAAGAACACTCGACTTACATACGACCCCTAGTTACAAACGGACCTCTGGATATTGGTAATTTATTGTACTTTAGTCCTTAGGCTACAATGATCAGCTGTAACAGTTATCACAGGTGTCTGTAATGAAGCTTTAGTGTTAATTTTCCCTGTCTAAGCCCCTGCCTCTCGGCTCCTCCCCACACAAAATGGATTTGGGGGCCCGAAGCATTTACATTTAAAAAAATTATCATTTTCAAAGCAGGCGGGGGCTACAAACAGCATTTCTAAGATCAAGTGTAGTACTGTTCTTATAAGTAATTGGCCTGGTTATTTCAGGGGAGGGGAACGTAAACAGATGCGCAAGAAGCGCTGAAATAATATCCGTAAATGATAAAAGTTTGTCGGTTTATTTTGTGGATTACACAGCAGGGTGGCAACAAAGTTAAGTTTATGTGGAAGCCGTTAAAACAACCGAAATTGTACCTGACACAGCTCGTTTGCTTAGGGGACGATGCATGGAGGCAGCTATGTGGACGACGTGTGGAGGCAGCTATGGAGATGATATATGGAGGCAGCTATGTGGACGATGTGTGGAGGCAGCTATGGCGATTGTCCAGGCGACATAACCAGAGTGTACTCCGGCTACAAACAGCATTTCTAAAGACCTTTTGTGTAAGATCAAGTGTAGTACTGTTCTTACCAGCCTATAAGGCAGCATCTCCAGGCTAAGTAATCTGGAGATGTGGACGTTGAGGGCTTGTGAATGGGTTGCACTGTATTTCCTCTTGCGCTCCAGCGTCTGGGTATGGAGAGCTGGACGCTGTGCATGGAGACATTGGTGGATGCTGTGGAGGATCGTGGAGGCAAAGGTGTGGTTTTTGCACGGGAGGTGTTTGGGCCAGGGTCCTGGGCAGGGGGCTGACTAGCAGAGGCAGCAGATGACACAGGGGAAGAAGCAGTGGCGGGCCTGCTTGGTGCCATTGAGTGGGGTGTTTAGCATTCATATGCCTGCGCATACTGGTGGTAGTTAAGCTAGTAGTGGTGGAACCCCTGCTGATCCTGGTTTGGCACAGGTTGCACACCACAGTTCGTCAGTCATCCGCTGTTTCTTTAAAGAACCTCCAGACTTCAGAAAATCTAGCCCTTGCCACGGGAGCTTGACTACGGGCAACATTTGTCGCTGATGCACCAGCTCTGGCCCTGCCTCTCTGTCTGGCCCCACCACTGCCTCTTCCAACCTGTTCTCGTCGAGGACTCGCCTCCGTCTCAGAAGCACTGTGTTCACCCGGTCTATGAACCCAGCTTGGGTCTGTCACCTCATCATCCTCCGATCTGCTCCCTCCTCGGACTTCCTGCCCTGACAACAACTTCACCACTGCTTCTACCGGCAAGTACCTCCTCCTGCTCCTGAGGCTAAAGGAGGTAAAGGAGATCCTAGACCAGGGTTCCCCAAACTACGGCCCGCGGGCCACATGCGGCCCGCGGACCGTTTCGATCCGGCCCCCGACACTTGGAAGCTCCTGCCCGTCACTGTATAGTGCTCGATGCGGCCGGAAATGGCCGCTCGAGCACTATTACTGGAGCGATGTGGCCGGAATACAACCCTGGCGCACATCGCTGCAGGAACTAGGCTGCGCGGCCGCGCGATGACGTCATCACACGGCCGCGCACCCCTTCCTGGCCGGACGCGGCAAGAAGATAGAAGACTTAGGTGAGTACAGGCCTTTTATTTTTTTATTAAAGGGCAGTAAAAAGATTGTGGCGACTGGGGATTAGTATAGTTAGTTATGAGGGGCAGTATAGGAAATAATTAATTATGAGGGGCAGAATAGGAAATAATTAATTATAAGGGGTAGTATAAGAAATAATTAATTATGAGGGGCAGATTAGTAAATAATTAATTATGAGTTTTTTTTTATTTTAGATGTTTGTTTGTTTTTTAACTTCAATTATTAAGCTGGGTATCCACTAAGCAGGGAACACATTGGGGCAGATTTATCAAGCAGTCTGAAAGTCAGAATATTTCCAGTTGCCCATGGCAACCAATCACAGCTCAGCTTTCATTTCACCAGTGCTCATGAATATTTTAAAGGGGAGCTGTGATTGGTTGCCATGGGCAATTGGAAATATTCTGACTTTCAGACACTTGATAAATCTGCCCCATTATATATGTGTTCCCAGATGTTGTAATATAAAGATCACATATAACAATGATCTTTTGGTAACATCCCATAGGATCAGTGTTGATCTGTATGCACAGACTTTCAGAGAGGATGCACATTACATTTTCTCTTGTCTATTAACTCCCTCTGCTCAGGAAATCTCATTGATATCACAGGATCCCCTTCAGGCACAGTGCTCGGGCACAGTGGTGTAACAATCATGATCGCAGAGGGTGCAACCACAACTAGGCCCGATGGGAGGAGGTTCACATTGATGCATGCCTCCCTCTGTGTCAGGGCCCCTCCGTCTGTGCTGGATGAATTGCTGCCCGCCGGAACACTGGCCCACCTGAACACCTGAAACCCCACCCACCCAATCACACACATTTGAAACAACACCCACCCGCCCGATCACACATACCTGAAACCCCGCCCAATCATATTTACCCGAAACCACGCCTGCCCCAATCACATATCTAAAACCTTGGCCACCAGATCACACATACCTGAAACCCCACACTCCCGATCACACATACCTGTGCAAACTTGATGTGTCTATACTCTGAGTTTGTATAGTACAGAAATGTGTATAAGTGTACACATTTATGCATGTGGGTGCGAGTATTCAAAAGTGAGTGCATGAGTGTAGAACTTTGTGTATGTTTAATCCCTTAAGGACACAGGGTTTTTTTTGTTCATTTTTCTTCTGTGTTAAGTCTTATTTTTAATTTTCTTATTTATAACAAATTTAACTTCTCAGTTAGTTGTTATTCCAGGCCGTATACTGGGAAGCTGGAAAAAATTGTGGTGAAATTGGCGGAAAAACGCTTTTGCATCACTGTCTTGTGGGCTCAGATTTTAATACTTTCCCTGCATGCTCCAAATGATTTGTCTCCTTTATTCTTTTTTTTTAGTACAATCAAGGTGATACCAAATTTATATAGGTTTTAATACTTTTTCAATAATTAAAACAGAAAATTGTCATCTTCTGACACTAATAATTTTTTCATACTTTGGTGTACGAAGCTGTGTCAGGAGTAATTTTTTGCTAAATAAGCTGACGTTTTCATTGCTGCCATTTTGAGGACTGTGTGACCTTTTGATAACTGTTTAATACATTTCCATGTGATGTAAAATGGTGTAAAAGTTGCGTTTCAAATAATTGGCTATTTTCCATTAAGGGGTTCACTGCCGGTATTAACTATTTTGATATTTTTATTGAAATTTTGGGACGCCGCGATACCTAATGTGTTTGTGATTTTTACTGTTTATTTAGTTGTATGTCAGTTCTAAGGAAAGGGGGGGTGATTAAAATCTTTAGGTTTTTGCATTAGATGGAATTTTTACATAGGATTCAATACAGTGCGCAACAGGTGCATTGTAATGAATCTCCAGAAGCCATATAGGCCCGAGGCTGTCATAGCAACCAATGATGTCATGGGGAGCAGCGATCTCAACAAAGATGCTAGCCCCAATCGCGGGTATTAGCAGTGGGTGTTTGCTGCAATATGCAGGAGCACCCAATGCCATGAAGAGCACATTCCCGGCCACTGTAGAAGGTCATGTGACTGAATATCAGGAGCTTATACTGAAAAACTGAGCTCCAGTCACATTACCTTCTATTGGTCTGCAAGCTGGATCAATGAAAAGACAGGAAGAGGCTTCAACTCATACCCAGGACAGAGGGAGAGGTAAAAATTGTCACATGCCATTTTATCAGCATCAGATTATTTTTGAGGAGCAAAACTGGCAATGTCGATGATGCTTGCAACCTCTGGGTTAGGGTATATTAATAGCAGGTGCATCATCCCTCATCAGAGCCCGACCTTTTTCTGGTGGCTGGAAGAAACTAGGATCTTGACTACCTGAGTAGCTGGCAATGCGGGCTTGTGGCCAGTGATTAATCACAGGGCTTAGTATCAGGAGCGGAGGCCTTGTCCACAGCCTGGTAGGTCTCCAGCAGGTGGTGTGTAAAGAAAATGGAGGGAAAGGCTGACTGAGTAGGTTTCTTGGGTGTGTAGACAGGGATCCCTGGTGAATGCAGGATGGGGTGCCCATGATGGTGTACAGTCAGATCAAGGAAGCACTCAGAGGCACGTTGGTGCAGAATAACTTAAAGTTATTAGGGCAACAGCCTTAGCAACAGCAAAGGTTCAGCTGGATGGAGGTAGCTAGTTTTAGCAGGTCCTCAGGAAGGTGTGCACGCAGTTTGTAGCTTCAGACTGGGCTGGTAGGGATGGAATGGAGTCCTGATGAGGACCTCTGTATTGGGGCTAGTCTCCTCTGACTGGCCAACGTGTCAGGCAGCTTGCCTGTGACACCTCTGCTTTCTGGGCTGACTTCCTGGTCTCCCTAACCTCTGGACTTTCCAAGACTGACCATATGCTCCCACCCACAAGGGGTTTTATAAGCACTCCTTCCTTACATCAAGTACAGAGCATACTGTACAATTGGATAAGGCATTTAACTAATGACCTCCCAGGCAGACTCTTACAGCTGCAATTAACACGTTTCAATACTAGAGATCTCCTAGTGAGTTGTGCAGGGTTACCAGACAGGTAATTTCATGGAGAGGGACACTTTCGCAACACCTACCTATCCCATGCATTGGTAGGGGTGTTGCAGAAGCAAGCTCCATGAAAAATGTGTCAAAGCTCCCAGTGTGGTCAGTTGAACCTCTTATGTGATTCTAAATATATATATATTATATATATCCACAACACTCAAATGAGATATTACTTCAGATTATATGATGGACAATTACTAACAAGGGATAATAATATATATATTTGTGATATATGGCTTTGCATTGCTTGATTGACAGCTTTCTTCTGTTTTCTGTACAATGGCTATCAGAATGTGCTATATGTAAAAAAAAAAAATGAGGCCTACCATTGCAGATCGTCAGCTATTAACATCTTAGCCAGTTAAAATCATTATATATGCCCCACCCATAACTAATACCAGAAATGCAGTGTGTGTGTTGCTTTATGGGTTTTCTAACAGTGAACCACAAGAGCAAGTGTGACATCAGAGTGTCTGAGTTTCATTTCAGCATGTTGTACTTTTTAAGCAAGTATGCAGGGGGAAATGAAATGCTAAAAGTATCCAAAAGGTGTTAATTAAATCTAGATTTCAGTAATATTGACCAATGTATATTATATCGGTGACCCCTTGAAGAAGCATCCAAGCATGAGAATTCCCACAGTCGTGTAAAAAATAGTTGCACAAAAAGCTTCTTTTAGCAACACTTTTGAATTTAACCCCTTCCCGCTCTGCGTCTGATATATCGGGCGCTGACTGCAGTGACTTAGCGCTCATCGTCCGATATATCGGACGCAGAGCCGATGCCGGTTCAGCTCAAGATCTGAGTCGAACCGCCATCTGGAAACATGGGGTGCTAACTGTAACATAGCCGGCACCCCAGTGTAACACCCGCGGTCGGACTGGGCTCCGATTGCAGGTGTTGAACCCGTTAAATGCCGCAGTCAGCGCGACCACGGCATTAACTTGGTTTTAGGGGGTCTTTCCCACACGATTGGCCCCCCTCGATCGGGGGGCGCTGATTGTTGTTGTGGCATTACTGAGGTCCGATCTGGAAGAACTCTGTAAGAACTCCCTGTAAGATGGCATCAGTGACGTCATCTTACAGGCAGAGTGTCAGCCTATGCATGTGCATAAGCTGGCACTGCTTATACCCTGCAATACATCACTATTGCAGAATATTATCATGAACAATCAATCAGATGATTGCTTGTTCATGTCCCATGGTGGAAAAAGTGAATAAGGAAAAAAAAAGTTATTCAATAAAAAATAAAGAAAGAATAAAAATGCCTAAAAGCCCCATAAAAGGTTTGATTGAATTAGGCACAGTCTACCGATTTTTTTTTTTTTCTTCAAAAGTGAGAGTGAAAGTCACAGCACAAAATCCTTTTGTGTGCTGTCAGTGTTGGTTAGAAACTAGACAGATCATCTTCTGAGGTTGCCGCCTGATTTCTTCTGCACGTTGTTCTTCTATAGATCAAAAGAAAAAATTACCAAAAAAAATGTAGTTTATATTTCTCTTTTGTCTATAAAATAGACTTTAATTTGGAAAATGTTGAACCCGAGGGCTAAGGGTAGAGGACGAGGGCGTGGGCATCCAATTACTGAAGGGGTCAGAGGCCGTGGTCCTGGGAGGGGTGAGACACTACCTGCTGATGAGGGAGCAGGGGATGGCTGCAGAGCCACACTCCCTAGCTTCATGTCTCAACTTACTGGGACTCGTGGTAGAGCACGGTTGAGGCCAGAACAGTGCGAACAGGTAATGTCGTGGATTGCGGACAATGCTTCAAGTCATTTGTCCACCATTCAGTCTTACATGCATTCACCCATGTTACCTGTTACCATGTTAAGTGAGAGCACTCCTCCAGCTCCTCCACCTCAACCTCCTTCCCCCCAGTCTGCCCCCTCCCAGGAAAATTTGGAATTTGATCCGGCATACTCTGAGGAACTGTTTTCTGGACCCATCCCAGAGTCACAAACCTTTTCTCACAGGTTGCTGCTGAGCTCTTTCCCGATGCCAGGTTTTCCAAAAGTCGCAGTCTGTGTGTGATGACATTGTT
The DNA here is from genome assembly GCA_019512145.1 of Engystomops pustulosus. NCBI lineage: Eukaryota > Metazoa > Chordata > Amphibia > Anura > Leptodactylidae > Engystomops > Engystomops pustulosus. Next base: position 1,629 of record WNYA01002592.1, on the reverse strand, counting down.
GACATTGTTGAGTGGAAGAAGTGTGTAAAGAGGTGTCGGACGATGAGGAGACACGGTTGTCAGACAGTGGTGAAGTTGTTGTTAGGACCGGAAGTCCGAGGGGGGAGCATACTGAGGGATCAGAGGATGAGGAGGTGACAGACCCAAGCTGGCTTGATAGGCAGGGTGAAGACAGTGCTTCGGAGACGGAGGCGAGTCCTATACCAGAACAGGTTGGAAGAGGCAGTGGTGGGGCCAGACGGAGAGGCAGGGCCAGAGCTGGTGCATCACCGCCAAATGTTTCACGAAGTGAAGCTCCCGTGGCGAGGGCTAGATGTTCTCAAGTCTGGAGGTTCTTTAAAGAAACACCGGATGGCGGACTGTGGTGTGCAACCTGTGCCACACCAGGACCAGCAGGGGTTCCACCACTACTAGCTTAACCACCACCAGTATGCGCAGGCATTTGAGTGCTAAACACCCCACTTAGTGGAACCAAGGCCGTTCACCTCCGGCCGGGCCCACCACTGCTCCTTCCCGTGTCATTTGCTGCTTCTGTTAGTCACCCCCTGCCCAGGACCCCGGCACAAACACCTCCCGCCCGAAAACCACACCTTCGCCTCCACGATCCTCCACAACATCCACCAATGTCTCCATGCGCAGCGTTCAGCTGTCTATACCCTGGAGCGCAAGAGGAAATACACCCACACGCCCAAGCCCTCAACGTCCACATCTCCAAATTACTGACCCTTGAGATGCTGTCCTATAAGCTGGTAGAGACCGAGGCCTTTTGCAACCCCATGGCGGCGGCCGCTCCTCGGTATTCTGTCTCCAGCCACCACTTCTTTTCCCGATGTGCCGTCCCAGCCCTGAACCTGCATGTGTCAGACAACATCAACCGTGCCCTGACCCACGCCATTTATGACAAGGCCCACCTAACCATGGGCACGTGCACGAGTGCTGCCGGGCAGGGCCACTATATATTGCTGACGGCACATTGGGTTAACTTGGTGGAGGCTGGGACCGAGTCTGACCCTGGGGCCGCTCATATACTGTCGACGCCGAGGATTGCGGGGCCTACCTCGGTCCAGGCCTACAATGCCTCCTCCTCCCACCCCTCCTCCACCTCCTCCTCCGAATTACCATCCGTGGGCATGGTGCCATCAGTCGGTAGCTCTAGGCGCAGCAGCAGTGCCGTCGCTAAGCGATTGCAGGCGGTGCTCAAACTGCTGAGCCTAGGCGATAAAAGGCACCGCTGAACCTGAAGCAAGGCATGGTTGTGTGTGACAACGGCCGTAACCTGGTGGCGGCTCTGCAACTCGGCAGACTGACACATGAGCCATACCTGGCCCATGTGTTAGATCTGATAGTTCAGCGGTTCCTCAAGACATACCGCAATCTGTCTGATTTGCTCACAAAGGTGCGCCGCATCTGTGCACATTTCAGAAAGTCGACAACAGATGCTGCCACTCTCAGGGCAGCGCAGCGCCACCTCCAACTGCCCGCTCGCCGACTGTTGTGAGACATGCCCACGAGATGGAATTCCACATTAACCATGTTATCCAGAGTTTACCAGCAGCGCAGAGCAATTGTAGACTGCCAGATGTCAACTTTCACCAGAACTGCTAGTCAGGTCAGTCAGCTTCCTCAAGT
>WNYA01002591.1:0-37794 GCA_019512145.1 Engystomops pustulosus | reverse complement strand
GAAAGTTCTACAAGGTCATCCCAGAAGTTTATATTAGAGACCCGGAGAAAGTTCTACAAGGTCATCCCAAAGTCTATTCCGAGACATTCAGAGAAGATACAAGTAACATTTGTATGACATTGATTCATTTATTTCATTGGACCCTTAGACTTCATATAGAAAACACGGGAGGATTTGTAAACGTATAGAAAGTGCTTTTAGTCTGCGGTTTCATAAAAAGACGGAATAATTCATATAGAATATAGATTTCTCATCTGGTAAACAGAACAATCTATAAATACTTATTAAAAATAGATATTTTCAGGATTGTGCTTCTCCTTTCTGATTCTCTCATATTTCTTCACCCAGAATCCTCTGCTCTTCTCCATCTTCTCCTCAATTTAGAGACTGGAAATAAACATAATGATAATTTTAGACACAGTTTATAATAAGTGATCGCTGTATGAGCCGTGTGGGGCCCTTAGACGCTCTGTCACCTTTCATCCGGTAATAATTGCCGCTTTACACAATACGACACAGTTGGAATTGTCTCTCTATCCATCGCCCCCTCCTGAGGGATCCTAAATATTCTCTCTACTGTCAAGTGGGTGGTCCTTGGCTGGATCAATCAACCTGTTACCGCCCATTTGACAATAGAAAGCATAATTAGACGATTTGGGCCGAAACTAATTACATTGATTGCTCTGGATGATTGGAGAAAAAATTCCAACTAATGCAGAATGGGGGGGGGGGGGGGGGGGCATTGCCTATTTTCTGATGTACAGAAGGTGTTTGTGAAGATTTGTGAAACCGTTTTAACACATGCGTTAGCGTTGCATTTATATCATGTTTTGTAAACGTAAATGTTAACAGTAATGTAATTAGGCAAATCCCCTCCTCAGCTGTTGTCATAGGTTTCGAAAACGCAATTAAAATGCCACATTTAAAAAAAAATGTAAATGCTAAAATTTCGGAATTTAAAAAAAACAGGTTACTGTGCAAAACTATAAGCATTTAAAGCAGGTGAAATAATTCCAATTTACATGTTAGAAAAGGGTCCATGAAAAATCCTTCCTTTGCACCTGCCCTGGACCAGGTGCAGATTTTCGCAAAAATAGGCCAAAAAAGTGATACATAAGTGAAAAGTCGCATGGGAAATCTGGGAAACTATGATACATAAGGCACAAGGTGCAGACCAAGGCGGACTTGAAAAACGACAGAGTTAAATGTTGCAAAAAAGTCGCAAATACGACAAAAGTGAAAAAAAAATGAGACGATTTGCCCAGCAGAATGAATGATACTTGCCCCCCCTATGTGTCTCTGTACATAACACCTCATGTACATGATCTATAATGACGCCTTCCTTTAGGGTTGAATCAGTTCTTAGCTGCACAGACGTGGCTTAGGCTTGAAGGTCACATTTGATGCTGCATATGGAGATTACCGATTCTTTGAACCATTGACTATGGATGTTGAAGATGATGGCAGCTTGGCTTCAGGGAGTGCAAAGGTAGTAGACACCCCAGAACCTAAACTTCCAGGGAAAGAGCCCCAAAGCAAGCCTGAGGAGAACATGGTGCTCTAATAAGAAGGACCACCTCAACTAGGTATGAGACAATGGGGCAGATTTAACTTACCCGGTCCCATTCGAGATCCCCCAGCGGCTTCCTTCTCTGCTCTTTATTCTGTTCCTGGGGTTCATAAGGCATATCCTCCTCCATGTCCACCAGGTGGCGCTGCTGCGCTGAAGGCATGGAACCACTCAATTCACCGCCTATTCCGGTGAAGGTAAGTGCAAGCTCCGTGACACTTTTTTTTTGTTTTAAATGCAGCGTTTTTTTACGAATCCGTCGGGTTATCGTTCGGCCACGCCCCCGATTTCCGTTGCGTGCATGCCGGCGCCGATGTGCCACAATCCGATCACATGCGCCAAAATCCCGGGGCAATTCAGGGGAAATCGGCGCAAATCGGAAATATTCGGGTAACACTCCGGGAAAACGCGAGTAAATGACCCCCAATGGGTGGCATTTCTACATTAAACCACCCCATAGTGTAGACACTTTGATACTCACATTCTTCACCCTGTTGTCCTCTCCATATAATATTATCCCTCTGGTTGTTCGGAACCATTTGCTTCTTCTCCCGATGTCACCACGGCAGGTTCTTCCTTGCTTGATACTTCCTCTGGCTCCATTGTTAGTGGTGTGAGCTCCTCCACGTTATCCACGGCTTCCTCCGGAGGTAGATCAGGTACAGTGTCGTCTTTAGGTTCATCACTTGACTCCCCAGCTAGCTCCATCTTATTACTGTGGTCTTCAGTTTCTGTGGATTGCTGACCTTCCTTTCCTTCATCTTCTCCATTACCTATAGGTTCCACTAAAGTGACAGTGTGCTCAGTGCCACCATCTTCAGTGTATCCACCACCATCACTAGGATTATTATCGGGTCCTATTTGTTTATGGAGCCTAGGTTGCACCATTAACGTGGTAGGAGAGTCTACATTATCAGAGGGCCTTGGTCACCACCCAAAAGATTCTTCAATTCTTCTTTTTTCAGCAGGTCTCCTCACCAGGTGCTCTTCACTCTCACGCATTCTACCCACCAAGGGTGATCTCCTTCAGCAGGAACGTCCCAGGGCATCTTCACCTCAGCAGTCACCTCACCAGGGCATCTTCACTCTCAGACAGGTAACCTCACAGGGCATCTTCATCTCAGCAGTCCCTCACCAGGTGCATCTTCACTTCAGCAGGTCATTAACCCAGGTGCATCTGGTCACTCATCAGCAGTCTCACTCACCAGGTGCATGTTCACTCTCAGCAGTAACCTCACCAGAGGTGTACTATTCACTCTCAGCATTCACTCACCAGGTGCATCTTCAACTCTGAGCAGTCCCTCACCAGGTGCATCTTCACTCTAGCAGTCAATCACTCACCGATGTGTAGCTCTTCACAGTCTCACCAGGCAGTCTTCTCTCAGCAGTCATTCACTCCACAGGCACTTCACCAGCCGTCACCACCGTTGAGCAATCTGTCCACTCTCAGCACGTGTCACTCACAAGGTGCATCCTCCTCTCAGCAGTCCTCCAGCATTTCATCAGCGCGACCAGGTGCATGTCTCACTCTTCATGGCAGTCGTCCCTCACCAGGTGCATCTTCACTCTCATCAGTCGACACCCCCCCAGGTGCAATCTTCACTCTCCAGCAGTCACCTCATACAGGTGCTCTTCTTCAGCAATCTCTCAGCAGGCACTAGCAGCTTTCACCAGGTGCATCTTTGTCACTTAAGAGTTCCACCGGCATCCACAGTCGTCAGTTCACTACAGGTGCATCTTCACTTCTCGCAGTTCTCCTCCCAGGGGCACGTCTATCCACATCTCAGTTCAATCACCGGTGCCATCTTCCATCCTAGCAGCTCATCTTCACCAGGTGATATTAACTTCAGCAGTCACCTCAGCCCGGTGCATCTTAACTTCAGCAGTCACCTCACCAAGGTGCATCTTCATCAGCGAGCAGCGTCACCCAGGGGCATCTAACTCTCGCAGTACCCCCAGTGCATTTCACTCTCAGCAGCCGTGTCACTAGGTGCATCTTCACTCTCAGCAGTCACTATCACAGGTGCATCTTCACTCTCAGCAGTAAACTCCTCACAGGTGATCTTCCAGTCTCAGCAGTACCTGCACCGGTGCATTCTTCATTCTAAGCCAGTACACCTCACCCAGGGGCATCTTCACCTCTCAGCCGTCACCTCAACAGGTGAATCTTCACTCTCAGCAGCGCGTCACCAGGTGCATCTTCACCTCAGCGTTCACATCACCAGGTGCATCTCACTCTCCGCAGTCTCCACCAGGTGCATCTTCACTCTAAGCAGCAATTCACCAGGTGCATCTGTCACTCTCGCAGTCACTACAGGGCATTTCACTCAGCAGGTCACCTCACAGGTGCATCTTCATTATCAGCCGTCACCTCACCAGCGGCATCTTCACTCTCAGCAGTCAACTCACCCAGGTGCATCTTCCTCTCGGCTTCTTCTTCACAGTGCATCTGCACTATCGCAGTCACTTCACAGGTTGCATTATTCACTCTCCGTCACTTCACCAGGGCATCTCACTCTCAGCAGTCACCCACCAGGTGCATTCACTCCTCAGCAGTCACCTCAACAGGTTGACATTTCATTCCCGCAGTCACTCACCAGAGTGCATCTTCTCTCAGAAGTATTCACCAGGTGGACATCTTCACTTCAGCAGTCGCGTCACCAAGGCACTTCACTCTCAGAGTCATTCACCAGGTGCATCTTCACTCTCACGCAGTATTAACCAGGTGATCTCACTTCTCAGCGAGTCACCCCACCTGTGCATATTAACTCTCGCAGTAAACCTCACCAGCTGCATTTCACTCTCGCAGTCACCTCACCCGGTGGCATATTCCACTTTGAGCAGTCACATCACAGTGAATCTTCACTCTCAGCAGTCATTAACAGGGTTTACATGTCAATCTAAAGCAGTCGCCTCCCAGGTGCCGCTCACTCTCAGCAGTCACCTCACAAGGTGCATCTTCACTCTCAGCAGGTTACCTCACCAGAGGTGCAAGTCTTCCACTATCGCGCAGACCACCTCACCAGGTGCATCTTCACTCTCAGCAGTCACCTCACCAGGTGCATCTTCACTCTCAGCAGTCACCTCACCAGGTGAATCGTCACTCTCAGCAGTCACCTCACCAGGTGCATCTTCACCTAAGCAGTCACCTCACCAGGTGCATCTTCACTCTCAGCAGTCGCCTCACCAGGTGCATCTTCACTCTCAGCAGTCTCCTCACCAGGTGCATCTTCACTCTCAGCAGTCACCTCACCAGGTGCATCTTCATATCAGCAGTCACCTCACAAGGTGAGTCACATAAGCAGTCACCTACCAGGTGCACTTCACATCAGCAGTACCTACAAGGTGCATCTTCACTATGCAGAGACCGCACACCAGGTGAATCGTCACTTCTCAGCAGTACACTCACAGGTACATCTCATCTCAGCCGTCACCTGAACCAGGGCATCATCACTCTCAGAGTCTCGCACCAGGTGGCTTCTTCTTCCACAGTCTCTTCCCCAGGTCCATCTTCCTTCTCCACAGTCTCTTCACCAGGTGCTTCTTCCTTCTCCACAGTCCTTCACCAGGTGCATCTTCCTTCTCCACAGTCTCTTCACAGGGGCTTTTCCTCTCAACAGCTCGTCACCGGTGACTTGCCATCCACAGTCTCTTCACCAGGGGAATTCTTCCTTCCCCACAGTCTCTCCCAGGTGCTTGCTTCCTCCCAACAGTCTATTTCACCAGGTGCTTCTCAATTCTCCACAGTCTGCTTCACCCAGGGCTTCTTATTTATAGTCTCTTCACCAGGTGCCTCTTCCTTATCCACAGTCTCTTCACATGCGTGACATTCTCCTCCCCACAGTTCTTCCTCTACACTCGGGTCAAGCTGTTTAATGGTCAAGCGTCTCTCCCCCAAATCCGTAACTACACCTCACACGTTAACTAAATGTCATGGAGAACTAAAAAATCCTCGTATAAAACCAGTAATGTCCTGGGGGACACCAATTGGCAATGTAAGGACGAATCTTCCAATTTTGAATTATTGTGTCCCAGCCAGAACCACCATGGCAGGAGTTCAATGGGCTGGAGGACTGACAGGAGGACATCTAAGATTCCTAGTCCTAAGTTTTGCTATTGGCCCCTTCAGGTCTGTAAATGTAATAACACTTAATCTTACGTGTGACTTTGCCTTTAAAGTTCTCCTCTTCATCGGTACTGGAGTCACTGGGCTCAGGCTCAGAGTCCAGTTCTGCCGCATTGTCCATGGCTTCCGCTATCTTCTCCTGGACGGATTTGCAGTCTTTAAGAGAAATGGATGATGAGAGGAGAAGTCGTCATGGTGAATGCACGCACAAGCAGAAGCGGTGCAGCGGTGCAGCGGGGTCAATGTTACATCCATGCGGGGGAGGAGGCAGAAGCAAGTTCATGCACAAACCATGCAGAGAGATGTGTGAGATCAGGGCCCCCTGGGGTGAGCGTCCATTCATGTCATCAGCCCCATAGTCATAAAACATGTGACCAAATTTTCTGGTATTGAGAGATCTTGAATACGCACCTTGAGTCCTTGACCTTGAGTCCTTGACCTTGAGTCCTTGACCTTGAGTCTGCAGTAAGTACATCGAGAGGCGAAGGAGTCTCTTTAATATTTTTGATACCCCTGAAAGTAAGATGAACCTTCCATATCTGGCTCATGTGATCCCCGCGATCACCTCTATCCTGCGGAGGAACCGGGCAGCAGCCATGGCCTCCCCCTGCAGCGCCTCCCCAGGAGAACTAATACATTACAATTCATTGGCTGAAGAAAAGGGTCCCACATTTTTCAGTAAACTTCTGTTTTGGGTTCACAGCTTCTCTGCAGATTTATGTGTTAGACTAACAAACCTTGTGCCGTCTCATCCTACAGCCGTGAGATATTCCAGTTATTCTTCTTTACCTAAACTACTGGAGTATTAAAAAAAAGTCGGTTATTACTGCAGGACTACACAAGGTTTGTTTGTAGTCTGTCACCATGACGACACGAGTATTCAACCAATTGATACGGGGAAGGAACTTGTTACAATTAAATCTTTTTGTGTCGACCTTCATCGGAAGGGGGGGGGGGATCTCTCCCAAACTTTTTCTTATATTTCTTATCTTCACTCTCAATTTATATTGACATTTAAGGAATCTGCTGAGTTCTATAATTTGATGAGTGAAGCGAAGAATATAGAGAAAATTTTTGAATTAATTAAATCAAGTCAGTGGCCTCGATATCCGTTACATCTCTAAGTTAATAAATAATGGTTGGGTTTGTATTCAAAGAATTTCTGAAATTGAAGAGTTTTTGGGGTTTTTCTACACTTTGGGAAAATTACAATTTTAAAGAATGACAATGGAAACGTTCGGCGACACTTTTTGGGAAAATATGGTCTCAGAAATCTTTATCGTGGATAATTTATTATCACTAGATGCCACCAGTCATGAGTTTGGTGTTCAGCGAGATTTGCTTCCTTTTTGGTATCTTCAATTTAAAAAAATATGCATTTTAGAATTAAGAATAAAGATGTATTTTGTATAAAGTCTGAAGGATTGGAAACACTGGATTAGTTTCTCGTTTGTATAATTTATTAACAAAATATTAAATAATGTATTAATTTAAAAAATCAATTACAGGCGGTCCCGACTTACAGACAACCCCGAGTTACACACGGACCTCTAGAATTTGGTAATTTACTGTACTTTATCCCTAGGCTACAATAAAGACTTAGGTGTCTGCAACTAAGATTTAGTGTTACTCCTGGTTCTTATGACAACCCAACATTTTTAAAATCCATTAGTCGTATAGACCCAAAAAATTTCGCCTGGAGCTACAATTGTAAAGTATACAGTTCCGACTTGCATACAAATTTAACTTAAGAACAAACCTACAGACCCTATCTTGTACTTAACCCGGGGACTGTCTGTAATTTAATTCACTAATTTAAAACAAATTTATAATAAAATATGAAATAAAAAGGAAGCAAACATACCCTGAGAATGCTGCAGCTACACTGATGCAGAAAAATATCTTCGTTAATCCCTGAATTGAGTGGTTTTGCTGAAAAAACAATTATAAAATGATGATAATGAGGCTCTGGCACTCCTGTGGCTGCCCCGGTAAATCTCCTCTCACCCTAATCATACATTGCCCCAGAATGATGTCATCACTGTGTTATCCCTGACAGGCAGAAGTAATCAATCGCTTCACCATCCCCCTGCTGCTGTCTATGAGTCATTCAGCTCAGGTTGATTAGTCCTGTCTGGACAATGGAGACAGCTCTCTGTAATCTGTTTATGAACTGCAAGCTGCATGCAACCCAGCTTTCCCAAGGTCCTAAGTGTTATTATTGTTTTTTTCAGCAAAATCACTCAGTTCAGGGATGAAACAAGATAGTGGGATAATGTTTTGGGTAATATTGGGACTATTTCTGTGAATATTGTGCACAAGTTGTATTATTATCCATCATTGCTGATGACATCTTATCCGGCAGCATTTTCTGAATGTAATACGTGTTTATATATGACTTTATCATGCACTGAAATCTGTCATTTTTGGGAGATACTTCATAAAATGGGATAAAATCTAAACCCCTTTGAGGGGGGAATATTCAGTATGAGGTCGTCCTCAGGGCTCGGCAGGATCCGAGTGAATATTATTAAAAAGCGATGGTTTATGGACGGATTGTTATTGGTGAAAAAGCGGAAAAATGCTAAAGCCCCAACACGTGGGGGACGCGCCGTATTATAGGATAAATACCGGTATCCGATATCACTGCCGGGGATAAGTGGGAAAAGCTCTGGAGCCTAGAATACGGGCAGAGGCCGCCATTTCCTTCTTCTCCTCCTCCGGGTATTGATGGGTTTTTAGTAACAGTTCTATGGAAATGATTGTCTATTGAATTTGTGAAATATTTTATTATTATACTTTGTGTATGACGGAAGAAACTGATTTCATAAAGATTATATGAACTTAAAAAACCGTGACGACACAACCATCGGCTTAGAAACTGCATAAACACAAAACGGCAAGAGATTTTTCCATAAAAGCTATTGACAGATGAGAATTTTTGTAGTTTAGATACATCGGAGGACAATTACAGGGCCTTGGGTGCCAGTTACTAGCGAACCGCTTTCTCCCTTACATCACCACCAGGAGGGGCATGAAGGGGCACGTCAGGTCATGGAGGGACATGAAGGGGCACGTCAGGTCATGGAGGGACATGAAGGGGCACGGCAGGTCATGGAGGGACATGAAGGGGCACGGCAGGGGGTGGAGGGGCATGAAGGGGCACAGCAGGTGGTGCAGGGGCATGAAGGGGCACAGCAGGTGGTGGAGGGGCATGAAGGGGGCACGTCAGGGGTCATGTGGACAGGAAGGGGCCCGGCAAAGGGGGTGGAAGTGGGCATAAAGAGGGCAACTGCCAGCTGGGTGGAGGACACAAGGGCACACTCAGTGGTGCCGGGGCCTAAGGTGGCACGTCAGGCTCAGGTGGAGGGAGCATGAAGGGGCACGTCAGGTATGGGGTAGGCTGAAGGGGGCACCGTGGTCATGGAGGGACATGAAGGGGCAGGCAGGTGGTGGAGGTCATAGGGGCAACTCAGGTCCTGAGGGGCGCAGGAAGGGACAACGGCATGGTGGAGGGCATGAAGGGGGCACTCAGGTCACGTAGGGACACATGAGGGGCACGGCAGGTGGTGGAGGGGCTGAGGGTGCACGTCGGTCATGGGTGACATGCAGGGCACTGGCGGCGGGGGAGGTGGACATGAAGGACGCACCAGGCGGGGTATAGGGGCCATGAAGGGGCTCAACGGCAGGCGGGGGAGGAGCATGAAGGGGCACGGCAGGCGGGGGAGGGGCATGAAGGGGCACGGCAGGCGGGGGAGGAGCATGAAGGGGCACGGCAGGCGGGGGAGGAGCATGAAGGGGCACGGCAGGCGGGGGAGGGGCATGAAGGGGCACGGCAGGCGGGGGAGGAGCATGAAGGGGCACGGCAGGCGGTGGAGGGGTGCGGCGTGGGGCGTTCCTGTGATCTTGCTTTTGTCTGTGACAATTCAAGTCTGAGCGGTCGCCAGCTATAGCGCAATTCTGGAGAAGAACTGAACGCCAGGGCAATAATAAATGCCCCCCACTTGTATCACAATGTTTGCATAATTATTCATCCCCCGTCTATGTATCGGGCTGTAGGATGGGGGCAGGTGAGGGGGGAGGCCGGTAATGCCGCTCACAGGTTGTATTCTAGTATTTCAGGGCGACAATGAGACCAAATTGTTACCTATTATCCTTCTCCAACTGAAGCGATTGAGCCGCGTCCTTAGCAGAAGCTTTTCCTCTAACTACATAATTGCAAGTTCTCTCAGTAATTACTTGGCAATCGCTGTGACTGTGACCGAGGAGCGATTGTACAACACCTAGTGACTGTATTGTGATAACCTGCAGTCCTATGTAAACCCATAGACAGTAGTTACATTGTAATAATACACTGAGATGACAAATCCCAGAATGTAACATTGTCTATTACACGGCAGTTACAGAATACATTGCCCATAGACATGTGATAGATGGATTCATGCTGCTGTCCTGAAGAGATCCAGACCCCTCAGTCACTGTCACATGCTCTGAGCTGCTGAACTGCGCCTGCGCCTCTCTGAATGTGCACGGGACCTCCGGCAGCTGCACGTTTAGCACTTTTTGTAGCCTAGAACTTTTCCTTTCTTCTCCACCTTCTAAAACTCTTTCTCCTCTGGACTGACCTCGGGGTCCTGGATCCCCTTCAGTCCGATATTTATCCCTTATCCGGTCCATAGGGGATAACCCCCCCCCCCCTCTATGAATATGGAAAACCAGGATGGGTAAGAACACAAACTTTGCCCACTCCAGCTCGCGTGTTGCTCCTGACTAGGGATCACTGCACCCACTTAAGTTCTTGTTGGCTTAACCTAAAAATTCTGTTTGGGCCTGGGTTCCGGTACCGAACCTGGATTTGGAGCAGGAAAATGTCCTCCATAAAAACGTGTAACTATTTAAATGTCTCCGGCATTAAATCAATGTGGCGCACATTATTGGGTAACGCGGATCCTGCCCTGTAAATACTGATCCAGCTCAACACCGCCCATCTGACAGTTGGGAGCCTAATTAGCATATTCTGTATAAAAATTTTCGGAAATGGTGGGGACTAGAGAAAAAATTCTGCTGGTGCTGGAATACGTGGAGTAATGAGGGGGCTGTACAGTGACGACAAGATCCTATCCTACACCTATCCATAGGATCGGGGGGCTAGCTTATCAGTAGGGATCTCAGTTGTATTCCCAAAAAGAGTGGAGTGACCGGATGCACATACGCGCTGCCGCCCCATTTACTGTCTATAGAGTTGCCGGATATAGCGGAGGGCGGCTCTTGGCATCAGTCAGCGCCATATGGACCATTAGAGCCGCCGGCCCATGCACAATGGCTGCCCTAATCATCTGGGGTACAACAGGGGTACAGCGCCCCCCAATGTGGTGATCTGTGGGGGTCCCATCACTGAGACCCACAACAATTAGCAAATCAGCTCCAATCCTATTTGCAGGGGCTATTTTGTTGTCCCTGAATAACCCCATTAAGGGAGCCAAGAGTTGGGGGGTAAAGACCCTCTGGTAGTCGCTGGTCGACTTCCCGTGAGATTTGGTTATTTATTAGTCTGAGTCCCGTAGGTGCGACTTCTCCCGCCGCAGGACGTCGCACGGGATCACTAGATTTATTGCGCCAATGAAAGTGCGTCCGGAGACATTCACTTCCATCACCTACAATGGATGCAGCGCCGCGCCGCCATCTTTAGTCATGTGACCGGTGATGTCACTAAAAATCTCATTCTGAGAGATCAATTCTAAAGATAAAAAAGATTTAATGGGGGTAGAAAAAAATGTCTGAAATTCTTTGTTAATCTCCATAAATGAGAGGAAAGAATTACAGCAAATAACATTTCTCTTATCCATAAATAGAATATTTCACCTGAAAGATAAAAAATCTTCGAAGTAACATCTGTATGAGGGATTCTTTTATATCCTGCCGTTATCCCCGTATCTCAGCCTTTAGATACATTCTTGTCACATTCAAATTTTTCATGGAAAATACATAAAACTTTCAGGCAAATTTTGTAGAATTTAAAAAAAAAAAAAAAAATTTGTGCTCCTTTTTATAACCATGAAAGCCTCCAACATTGTATCTCATCATCAAACATAGCGTCACATGTTTATATTTGGAAGATAAATCGCTATGAGTTTTTAAGGCGATTTTTAAAGGAAATCTACCAATTGATTTGATGCATTATGAACCAAATATACCTTGAGAATGCTGTAGCGACACTGATGCAGACACATATCTTGTTTGATCCCTGAGCTGAGTGGTTTTTCTGAAAAAACTATTATAAAATGATGATGATGAGAGCTGGGGCTCGGCACTTCTCCTCTTACCCTAATTATCCACTGCTCCAGAGAATGATGTCATCACTGTGTTGTCGCTGACAGGCAGAAGTAATCAATCGCTGTCCCATCCCCCAGCTGCTGTGTACGAGTCATCCAGCTCAGGTTGCTTAGTCCTGTCTGGACAGTTCAGTAATGTGTTTACGTACGGCAGCCAGCCTGTACCCAGCTTTCCCAAGGTCCTGAATTTTTAATGTTTTTTGATCAAATCCACTCGGATCGGGGATCAAACACGATATGTTTCTGCATCAGTGAAGCTACAGCATTCTCAAGGTATGTTTGGTTCACAATGCAAAAAAACAAATGGTAGATTTCCTTTAAGGATTACAAATTCTAAGACACGTTTAACCTTTTTCATGTTAAATAATAATTTTATGGTATTTTTAATTCACCAATGTATCACATCCTTAAAGGGAATCTATAAGCAGTTTTGACCATACAAATCTGCAGCCAGTGTTAGGTATTGTCCCTGGAGAGATGTGTAATCAGACCGTTTTGTAGCAAGACTGTGTAAAGTGACGTTAGAATCCAACGCTGCAGCTATTGCAAGGGCTCTGGGCTCTGGGCGGGTCTGAAGAGCTTTCTGTTCTCTGCTGCTCCACAGCCCCTCCCTCTGCTAAGAGTAAGAACTGTATGGATTTTGATTGGATACTTACAACAGTCAATAAGATCAGAGGGGAGGGGCTGTGGGACAGTTTATTGCACAGAGTAGAAAGCTCTTCAGGCTGCAAATCTGGATTAAAATTCACTTTTCACAGTCCTGCTGCTACTTACTACACACACAAATGTATGATCACACAGGCTCTCCAGGGCCTATATATAGCACTGTCTGCAGTTATGGTCACAACTCTGTTTAAACATCATTTTGTCACATTAAAATTGTTATTCTTAAAAGAAAACTCTTCATAAACCTTGGAAATTTTGATTTCGTTTTTTTTTTTTGCATTTCAAAAAATATCTCACGTAAGTATTTTACCTTTTTATATTCTCTACTTTTTTATACCCGTGAAAGCTTTTACTGTTTTTAACTTGAAATGTAATTTTATTGTCACATTGGAATTTTACCTGGAAACAATTTCTGAATGTTTTTTTAATCTGTAGATGTTTTTTTTTTTTTTTGCTTTTCACCATTTCGTTTTTCCTCTTCACATCGTTAAATAGCAGAAGACGCAATGTGTAATCTGAGAAACTAATGGCAAGAAAATGGGCCGACACTCAATAATTTATTCGGTACAAGCCGCACTAATTCACACGCGGGGAAAGAACAATGAGACACAAAAGAGCAAACAAAGAGAGAAGCGAAACAACGTAACCAACAACACAAAGACGCTGATTACATAACATGTGCATCGCAATTTACAAAACCGTGACAGCGACTTAACCCTGAACAGCCACAAATCTTATTTCTCAGAGTTTATATTTTTGGCAAAAAAAAAAAATTGGAAGATTTTTGAAAGATTTTTGTTGGTTTTGTTTAAAAGAGCTTAAAGTCTGCGCTCCCAGAATACAGACTAAGAGAGGAGATGGAAGTTGTCTGTTGGGGGTTGTAGTGATTGTATTAAATATTATTCCTTCAAACACTATTTTAGCATTTTTTTTATATTTTTGAAAAAAAAATCTTTTTTTTTGGAAACAAGGAGCTATAAGGGTTCTCCAGGGGACATAAAACCCTAGAAGTGTATACACCTACTAGATGCTCCTTCCCCATTGGTTCTCTTTATACCCCAAATGACGCGTGAGCTATAGGTCATGTGACACGACATTGCATCATGTGACCAGGGACTAGATCAGCGCCGAAATGAAGTTTTTTTGGGTTCAACCTTTATCAACCCCTAGGAAATAGACCCTAAAATCTTGGGTTGTTTCCTTCTGTACCTCTGGAGTCCAGTATTGGGTTAGAGCCCGGGCACACCGGAGTATCCTCGAATACTCTGATGATAGCCTCTGACACTGGACTGGATCTAAGCTGCAGTACTAAAAGGTAAGTGGCCGCTCGCTATATTCGGGTCAGTGCGGCTGCGCTAGGTGTTGGAAGATGTCACCGATAGTTACAGGGGAGATTTGGCGCATGCGCCAGGGGGTGTTCGCCCGGGTGAATTAAAAATCAAAAACGAAGAAGACAAACTTGTAATCAACCTATCATCACATGTACTCGATGAATATGAATTGAGACTTCTCAGAAAAGGTCTCTCATTTACCCCTACTCCAACCTTCGACAGTTTTTTATGGGTAAAAGATATAAACCTGTTCGCCAGGAAACTGGCACTACACAAACAACATCTGAAGGAAAATACAGATGTTGAAAGGACGAATCAAAAAGATGATAGAGTGTTACAACTACTACTAGATCTAGAACAGGAGAATATCATCACTCCACAGGGCATAAACCCCCCACTTACACGTTTGAAACCCAGATCAAAAAATACACCTCCCTTCTCACAATACCCTCTTATCAATACGTTCGTCCAAATGGTCACAAAAGAGATTAAAAATATAAAACCGAGGACTGAGAAGATAGCATCCAATTTGGAGCGACAAGAGAAACTAGCACTTGAGAGACTAGAAAAAACTAGAAACCTAGTCCTAAAGCCATCTGATAAAGGGGGCAACATTGTCCTCCTGGATAGTGAACATTATATCTGGATGGTGAGACGTTTACTTGATGATAGGGACACATACTCTGTCTTATCGAGAGATCCAACAGAACAATTCATAGAAGAACTAAAAGAATTACTCGATGATGCCCTAAAGAAAAATTTAATATCAAAAGATGAGTACAAATACATGTTCAATAAGAAACCCACTCTGCCAACCTTTTATGCACTACCTAAAGTCCACAAGAAGATCACTCCCATCCCAGGAAGACCGATCGTATCCGGAACAGATAATCTAACACAGGGTATTAGTGAATACGTGGATCACATCCTGAGACCTTTTGTCACCTCACTTCCCTCCTATATTAAAGACACTAAAGACCTTATCACGAAATTACAAGATACACGCGTCCCTACGGGCACCCATCTGGCCAGTCTAGATGTTGAGGGCCTTTATTCGAACATTAGGCACGACCTGGGACTTCGTGCGGCAAAAAGTTTTTTGGACACAAAGGGCACACAATTCAGAGACCACAATCACTTCACTCTTACTTTACTGGATTTCTTACTTAAACACAACTATTTTTTGTTCGGCGGTACCTTTTACCATCAGGTGAAAGGTACCGCCATGGGCACTGTATGTGCACCCACTTATGCCAATTTATTTCTTGGGTGGTGGGAAGCTAATTTTGTTTTTTGTGACACTCTCATTTTATTTACAGATCACATTCTTTTCTGGGGTAGGTACATTGATGACGTCCTCATCCTGTGGCAGGGGGATGAGGACGTCTTCAATCAGTTCGTTGGGGCCCTCAACCAAAACCCTATTGGGATGAGGTTTACCCCTGAATTTCAACCAGTAAGTATCAACTTTCTGGACCTCACGGTCTATATTGACTCCAACGGGGATCTGGGCTTTAAAATTTTCAGAAAAACCACAGCTACTAATAGCCTACTTAATTGGGACAGTTGGCACCCAGGACCACTCAAAGAAGGCATTCCAATCGGCCAATACTTAAGAGCCAGGAGGAACTGCTCAAGCGAAAGTGACTTTGAAAGTGAATGCCATACACTTTTTAATCGTTTCCAAGCGAGAGGATACCCCAAAAGAGTACTAAAACGGGCATACAAACGCGCAAAAACAACAGACAGAGAAACCCTCGTAAATAGAGGGGATAGAGATGAGAACAAAAAAACAGTACGCTGCATCGGCACCTATGATGCGTATGCAGAGGATATTAAGAACATCATGCGCAAGTTCTGGCCTTTGCTTCAGGCGGATATGGACCTTAGTGGAGTAATAGATAATGGACCCTCAATCACCTATCGACGGGGTAGAAATATTAAAGACAGACTGGTACACAGCCACTTTGATGTGAGTACCCCAGCCAAAAAGACCTGGCTGTCGTTACCCATCACTGGCTCTTTCCCCTGTGGAAATTGTACCTTTTGCAGATATATGCCAAAAACTAAACAATTTGAAACAAATGGAAGGATCTACACGATTCGCAAATTTATGAACTGCAAAAGCATTTGTGTTATATACATTGCACAATGTGCGTGTCCAAAAATCTATGTTGGAAAAACGGTCCAGGAGCTCAGGAGACGTATATCCTCTCATTTGAGCTCAGTCCGAACAGACAAGGATACGTCACTGGCAAGACATGTCAGGTTATCTCATGAGGGCAGGATGGACCATTTAAAATTCTGGGCCATTGACCAACTCACTCTAGGCCCCCGAAAGGGCAACATCGACAAGAAACTCCTGCAACTAGAAGCCCGGTGGATAGACCGTTTGGATAGCATGAGCCCCAACGGTCTAAACGAGGGCTTCACCTTCTCAGCATTCCTCTAAATGAGTAACAAATCTGATCATGACTATTTCTCTTTCTTTTTCTAAGATTTTAGTACATACATAAGGTCGTTCTTTTGAACTGAACTAATTATATAAATAGTGATACCCTTTAAAATTCTATGAACATTACTGACATGTAGAGCACTATATATTTATGGCAGATAGATGGAATATATATTACGATGTGTATCGAATAGAAAAGCAGAGAACATACACACCTTGCCTTACCTTCAAGCTATCCACCTATACTTTTAAAACACAGACAATATTTTTCCCTAAGTCCGTGCGCCTGCGCAGATATCGAACCAGGTACCACTCCAGGGCTCTTTAGACACATGCGCCCATTGATTACCTGAGCGATTGAATGATGAAAGTTGGCGCGCATGCGCCACTTTTCCGGCGCACGCGCAGGAATGTCACCCGGGCGAACACCTCCGGGCGCATGCGCCAAATCTCCCCTGTAACTATCGGCGACATCTTCCAACACCTAGCGCAGCCGCACTGACCCGAATATAGCGATTGAGACTTTGAAGTCCGTCCACATGCGCACCCTTTCTTGAGTGATAGAAAGTGGACCAATTGAACATAGGTGGGTAGTCCCTTGGTTATCTTTCTAACGAATAACCTTTGACTTCCTCTGATAGGGATCTGACGTCACTCGAGACAGCCCTAAACAGAGGTTATATCTGCTGATCATTCCACTACCTGCACTCACACTTAGCCCCGGCACCCCTGAGGACGCCACTAAGGTGGCGAAACATGTCGGGGGGGCTGTAGTGTTTGTTTGTTTTTTATTTAGCAGTCAGTGAGCCTAAAATACAGACAGATTAGTCAGATGAAGAAAAATGTGTGTGTGTGTAAGTGAGTGAGAATAAGGGAGATCACAAATCGCTCCCCCCCATTTACATGTGAATCAATGGCAGTGTGAGACTAATCAAGAGCGTTGTGGTGTTGCTATGTATGGACACCTTAAATCATACTGGCTTACCATTTCGACTGGTTGGACACATACACGGCATTAAAGGTCTTAATAAGACTCGTCCAAAAACGATACATAGTATCACACTAAAGAGCTGTGGTCACAGCTCCCCGGCGACACCTAGTGCCTGAAAAGTATAAGGGTCCATCCATACGCAAACTGCATTGGCAGATCCCACTCCTCACTGCCACCATTCCACCCTTACCGCTAATTTCCAGTGGATACAATTGATATAATACTCCTTGTATTTAGGCTTCCACTGACTGTAGATTTTTAACCAATTATATAGTGCTGTATTTACTATACCTTCTAATTTTTAATGCATATCAATAAAAAATTGCAGTTTTACATTCAATAAATTCTTTTGACAAATGGATCTTAGTGGGGCCGCTAGGCCCTTTTTGTAAATAGTTGTCTGAATTTGAAGATCCAGTCAAGATTTAGACCACGAAACTATCAACTATAGGTAAGTTATAACACACAATTATATTATAATGCAAATGCTTAGAGAAAGCAGAAAGACATATGTGCACTGCAGGTGTAATGGGCTTCTGCAACCTGACTTTAGTGAAAATGAGGTCCCTGGTGACAGGTTCCCTTTAATAGAGCATTGGGGGTAATTGATGGAAAGTACCTGTCATAAAGGAACAACCCAGGCACAACATATAAACTGTTAAATGCCTATAGTAAGGGAAGAATGACAAGACGTTCTTGTTTCATGCTCCACCTTTGAGGGCCTGGGCGGATCACCAGGCAAACTGTTACTATATGTTACATCTAAAGTATTTCCTCAGGGGCGGAGCTTGACATAGGGATACTTAGTTCTTTATCTGCCACTGAACACCTGAGATGGAACACTAAGCAGAACAGATACTCTATGTTTTGCCTAAAACAAGTCCCAGGGGAGGAGCATAGCTAAAACATTTCATAGAAGAACAAATAAAGTATCCTTATGTCAAGCCCCGCCCCTGAGGATCTGCTTAAGGCTAAAAGTGCTGTATATAATGTTTCTTTTATAGAACCCTTTACAGTAACTTACCTTAATCAGTAAGTCAGCTAATAATTCAGCCAATCGAGGTAGATTGACCCATGTATGACGCGGTTCTATTAATTTTAGATGATTTTTGGCTTTCAGCGTGTTTGGAGCAGTAATCATACAGTACGGGTTTTTATTCCTCAGCGTCATGTCTCATGTGCTAATGCAAGCTGTGATTAGGCGTTTAATTAGCTGGATAATTGAAATAAGGCAAAAACTCAATCACAGGGAATCGCTGATTGTAGAACATGCAGATTTGTGTCATCTTAGATTTGCAATTTTTTAAGAAAATGACGAGATTGGCCCCAAATCTCCCGGTCAATTAGCGGAGGCAATCAAAGGCTGATTGTAGCCCCTTGATTCTGTGATTCCAAACCTTTCTTCGTGTGACTGTTCAGCTGTCGCTCTCTGTGTTTTCTATAGAGAGTCTGGATTTTTCTCGCAGCCATTTCCTCGTCAGCTACGAAATGTTTTCCTATTCAATATGGAAAATACAATATCAAAGGGAACGACCGAGTTCAAAGGAAAGAGAATTTATGTGAGGAAGCAAAGAAAGAAATCTGAACAGTGTGCGAACCCTTCATCATTAGATGTGTCAATAGCCGAGCCTGGAGAATCGCAATAAATATGATAACGAGATGCAAATGCAAAATCGGGGACATTATACAGACACCTGCTTAAAGGGATGACGGCCGGTGTAACAAATGATAATGGGCATAGAAATTACCGCTACCTTATATAACCTTACGCTATGTACGGGCTCCTGCCGGTGGCCCCAGCATGCTTTGCCTTCACCTTGAGCTACATCATAGACGGCACTGATAATGGGCCCCATAGTATCTTTATAATCCATCTGTACATCGAGTCATATACATATAAGAGCTTCTCATTGTAGCAGCTCCCTATAAAGAGTAATATAGGGTCTTTACACTATCATAGGAGTCCTTATGGGGTATATATTTCATTGAACGTTTTACATCAGATATTTTGATTGGTGGTGGCCCAGGTGCACGCACCTCTGGATCCTCACATATCAAGTCTTTCTTCTACATGATAATAGGGGGCGCCCACCAATTATTTAAATGGCAATAGTTTCGATTGGTTGGGTACTTGGGGTCTAGGTGCTGAGATTTCTATTAATCACTTAGATATTTTAACTGTTTAGGTTCTGTGATGGTCACTAGGGATGACCGGACACAGACCCGGCAGCATTTAATGGGTAACACCCACAATCAGCACCGATCACAGAGTGATCCAAACCCAGACTCAAACTTGCAGAATCTGGAGCGATTGTTCTTGATTATCCTGAATCTGATGAGGTCCAGCTCATCCCTAAAACCCACCAATCAATACAAAGTCCAAAAAATTGGACCAATCGCTAAAATCACAGGAATTTTAATTCATATGGATGTGGTGACCCTTAGGGATTGCCCCTATTCAGTTCTCTGCAGAATCTCTGTGAATCACAGACTTTCTTCAGGTCCACTTTGAGGAGAGCAGAGAACTAGGACATTCAGACGAGCAGTTCCGTCCTTTTGTTTCAGTGATTGCTCTGGGGTCTTTTGTTCATTCTGACCAAACCTGCTGAATTCTACAATGTCCAACTTTTCTGATGGTTAACACTGGAGGAGACCCAAGCTAAATACATAAGCTGAACCTCACCCAAATATCTGCAGTTATTCAGATACCAAACTCCTTCCTCCCTCTACGTCCTTGATTTGCCGTGAGAAGAGAGAATCCCTATAAATCTGTCGCCTTTGTCCTCCACCCTTTGGAGTCCCGTGAGTTTTTGTCATCACATATCTGTCGGGTCATCGTAACAATTGTCGCGTTGCAGCCGCTTTACAATTTCTGACTTCTCTTCAGGACTATAAAAGTCCTAAAATATGTCCTGATCCTTTTATGTAACATCGGAACCGTAGGACCATTTTCAGTTCCTAATCTACTGCATAAGTTTAGAAGAAATCTAGACAGTCTTATGTATTGTCCCTGGAGAGATGTGTAATCAGACCTTTGTGTATGTTGTTAGTAGCAGCAGGACAGTGAAATATAGATTTATATTCCAGGATTGTAGCTTTTCCTCATGCACTGGGGACAGGTCCTCACACTGCTGTGCTCTGTGCAGTCCGTGTAAGGTATTGTCCTTGGAGAGATGTGTAACATATCACTGTGTAAGCTGTTAGTGGTAGCAGGACTGTGATATATGTATTTATATTCCAGGATTGTAGCTTTTTCTAGTGCACTAGGGGTGTGTCCTCACACTGCTGTGCTCTCTGCAGTCATTGTAAGGTATTGTCCCTGGAGAGATGTGTAATCAGACCTCTGTGTAAGTCGTTGATAGCAGCAGGACTGTGAGATGTGGATTTATATTTTTAGATTGCAGGTTCTCCAAATCCCCGGGTGTGTTACCCCTCCCATCTAATCTGAGTGACTGCCAAGGACCGAGCAGAATGAGGCGGCTGTGAAGTAGTTCAATGTAGAGAGGAAAGAGCACAGCAGTGTGATGACACACCCCGAGTGCACTTAGAGAAGCAATATGGAAATATAAATCCATTTTTCACAGTCCTGCTGCTACTAACAACATACAATACCTTACAAACCTAGGGCACATTCAGGAACTGAGTGTATCTTGATGATAAATTATACTTAGTGAAATATTCTGCAGTGAGCTCCCTCTAGTGGCAACTGCAAAAAGACAGAATTTACTTAACTATCATTACAGGGGATTTGGAGCTCTGTATCAGGAAATAACGGCAGGACATGAGACTTAATGATGACCTGATGTTGTCAAGTGGAACTTTTTCCAATTTTTTGGTGAAGAACATCTCCACGTGATGAATCAATGTGCAGGAACATGGAGAAGAATCTATTTTAGTAAGGATTCATTAAGTAGTAAGAGAATCCCCCACCTTGTTTATCGTCTTCATGGTCGCTGTCACGAGGCCCTTCCCTTTCATCTCGCTCCCTGTCAGGAGCCTCTGGAGCCGCGTTTGATGGTGTGATACTTCTCCTCTCCTGGTGTAAATCATCTTTTTCATCATCCGACGGTGACTTTGACTTCTCATTCACTTGATCATCAGCCGGTCCTTCTTCATTACTTTTCTCATCAGGTTTGTATTCCTCTGCCTCAAAATCCTCATCATAGTCTGTGGGGAGAAAAAACACACAAGAAAAATCATAGATTTTAGAGGACTCGAGGTTCGTTCAAGTTCGGTGTCTACTTCTCGTATTAGACCAGTTATATATGTAGATATTCTCAGCTTCAGGGGGATCTGCTACTAAATACAAAACATTGACCTTATGACCTCAGGTCATGGCCGCTGTCTCCCTGATCAATTTGGTTTTTGTTCTGTCAAAATCCGTCCATCCGTTCGAAAGATATGACCCTCAGAAGTAAAGCTCATGCTAGTCAAAGGGGGCGGTAACCTTTTATTTGTGACACGCCCCAAATAAAGATTGGCAAATATGAGCATCTAAACTTCTGGGGGTCGTATCTTCTGAAGCGATGGAGGGATTTTAACAAAACAAACGCCAAATTAATCAGGGGCAATGAGGCAATCACGTGAGGTAGGTCATTAAGCATTTTGAACTTGGAAGAACATCCCCTTTAACTCACACTCAGCTTATTCAATTCTTTGCTGCTACTGTTCTGACACTGCCTGGTCCTTTACTGGTCTAGTTTTCCTTCTCATGTGGGGATTTGCCCACTGTAGGGACCACTGTACTGTATCATTAGCTGTAGCAGGTCAGTGGTCTGACCAGGGATTGCCTTTCTGTGACATGTCATCATTACACCAGGAGGCAGGGACAGATGTGGGAACAAGAGCAACAAGGGAAGAAGAAACGGAGAGTTTATGTGAGTTCTGATACTGCTTGACCATGACCCCTGACCCCATATAAATGTGAGAGTAGCCACAATCTCTGCTCCGTACTGTGGTGCTGCGGTGGTCATCCCTACCATCTGGATTATGACGCTTGGATTGTACCTCCACAACATTTCTTGGGAAAATCATATGACTCCGGAACAAGATATCACCACCAATGAAATCCAAGAGCTGTAAACTGGGCTATAGGAAATATACAGATACAATTTTCAAGAGGAGACAAGGAAACTATTGCCTCCTACCTACCTTGTAAGGCAGCCCCCTCACCATCAGGCATGACTTTCAGGAAGCCTAATGACATGGTGAGGGATTAAAGCCAAACCAGAAGGAACAGATTCCCAGCTATAGACAGGGCTGTTTCCAGGCCATTGCATCTCATCAGCCTAAGGAGTCTTCTTACTTTCCTATCCCAGTCACTCAGCTAAAGCAGTTCCCTGAACTGTACTCACAGGATGCAGAAAAAGGAAAGAGCTCTGTCTAGAGTTGGGAATCTGAGAACAAATACAGACGGTTCCTGACTTAAGGACACCTGACTTACCAACAACCCTAGTTACAGACGACCTCACTGCCCCCAGTGACCTCTGTTGACCTATCTGCCCCCTGGTGACCTCTCTGGATCTCACTTTAGTCCCAGGCTGCACTGATCAGCTGTAAGGCGTCTGTAATGAAGCTTTATTGATAATCCTTGTTCCTGTGACAGCACAAAATCGTGAAAATCCAATTGCACAAGAATAAAACATATTTTATAATTGTAACTCCAGACAAAATATCAGCTCCGACTTACATAGAAATTCGCCTTAAGAACAAATCTAAAGAACCCATCCTGTACGTAACCCAGAGACTGCCTTATACTGACTTGGCTTTAATCCTACATCATGTCATTAGGCTTCCTGAAAGTCATGCTTGATGTCCAGGGGGCTGCCTTACAAAGTAATCAAGGCGCAATGCTTTCCTTATCCCATCCTGGAAAATGTATTTGCATATTTCCCAGAATCCCCTAGTGGAGCATCAATGGTCGTAAGTCTCCACACACCTGCAAGGCCGCCTTAAATGGCAAAGTCTCCCTAAGGAGACTTCTTATTTCCCAATATTTCAGCTATGTTAGAGTTCTACTTAAGTCTCCTTAACCTTCTCTTGGACCCCAATACATAAGTGCTCTCCTAGTAACTCTGTACATGGCATGTGTCAAGGACTATTGGGTCTCTTAGGGTTAGTATCTTCTTTATCTACAACCCGAACTGCAAGAATGATGAACTCCTGCCTTATAGAGGGGTCTGGTGCTGTGATCAGGATCAGTACAGGATAAGTAATGTCATGTATGTACACAGTGACTGCACCAGCAGCAGAATAGTGAGTGCAGCTCTGGAGTATAATACAGGATGTAATTCAGGATCAGTACAGGATAAGTAATGTCATGTATGTACACAGTGACTCCCCCCCCCCCCCCTCCTGTCCATAGTGCCAGTGTATTACTCCCAGCTTCAGCCAGGCACGAGCTTCAGGGTCTGATCACAATTCTGCCCCCTAAATTCAGACCCAAATACAGACCCCCCCAACCTAATTTTTTAGGGACCCCAGACACAGATTGGACCAGGCTCACCCAATCAGTACATATTGAGGACATCTAGACAGATGCTGACTGGGGTCTGTATGTATTAGGGGGTCTTTCCTTTCCTTTCACTAACTTTTGGCTAGAAAACAGTTTTAATGTTTAGCAACTTCCTAGATATAGCGGAATCTGGGAAAGCTGAGTGACAACCAATATGGCTGCCATTACCATTTCCAGAAGTGTCTTTGTTCCCATAACAACCAATCACAGCTCAGCTTATGGTTCACCATAAGAATTTAACAAGTGAAAGCTTGGCTCTGATTGGTTCATCTGGGAAATAAGGAAAATTTGGGTTTTGGGGCCGACTGGGGAATAGAAAGTTTGGTGACCGATCTATGGTGGTGACAGAATCCGTAATTTCTATGCTTGGGTTCTGAAGAATCCATGGAAAATCGGATACAACGTGGTATCCTCGCCTCCCACCCTACACTCGTGTCATTGTGTGACCCACAGGTTCGGGGGGGTCATTGACAAAATTACGCCCCCCCTTGGAAACCCCACAAATATTGTGTCTCCGGACAATGGTGGACGCGTCGCTGTGTGCGCTTTGCGGTGTCCGGCCGCGGCGTTAGAATCGGGGCCGCATTCCCTGCATTCCTGATAAGCATTCCCAGCACACGTCACACCTACACGCATGGAAAACAAGCGTGACACAGGCCGCACACACAAAGGATCACTGTGCACCACCGGATCATTATTCTGCATTGTTAGATCCCCTCCAGGGGGGGGCAACAAGCCCCAAATCTCAGAATACAGGACAGTTAACACTTAAAGGGGAACTCCACAGCAACATCCCAGAGCTAAATTCAGCATCCAATGTTCAGAAAATTTATAAGATCCAAGTTTTACTTGTACTGGTTATTAATACATTCTACTCCAATCACAGCCAAAGCTGCACCAAGGATTCTGCTCTTCTCCTATGACTTGAAACTGTACATCGTGGGAACTATGTGTTCCCTATTACTGCACTGAAGTATGTGACAGCAAGAAAGTAAAGCGTTAAGCTGTTAGGTCACATGTTTGACAAAGGGGAGGGGCTAGAACATTGTTACTGAGCACAACTAGCAGAGTATTAGATAGATTTCCAAAATGTATGTGAATAGACAAAATGTGAATTGTAAGACTGTAAGAAAAACTGTAAGAAAATATAAAAATATAAATTTGTGTTTTCTTCTCCAGTCACAGTTAAAGCAGCATCCAGAATTCTTCAAGATCTCCAATACTAAAGAGCAATTCATATGACAAACTTTGTGACCCCAATTGATTTTGTAGAGCCAGTCCAGGTGATAGTGTAAGAAGCTACACTATTATATCACTTATGTGACAAATGGGTGGAGCCACATTCCTGTTTCTAAGGGCAATCGATAGTTTTTGATGCATTTCTTGATGTGAATAGAGAATTTACTGTGATATTTTATTAAACATCAGACAAAAAGAAAAACAAAAGGAAACAAATATCTGAACATTTTAGTGCAAAACTGTGTTTTCTTCTCCATTTACAGCTAAAGCTGCATCGAGAATTCTACTAGATTTCTATTGCCATGAAGTATTTTGAAAACTTGGTGTATGGTACTGATTCACTGTATCTGATCCTGGTGACAAGTGACCATGGTAAGCGCTAAGCTGTTTGACAAAGGGGAGGAGCAAATTATTGCAACAAGTATGCATTTTTGACTGGGAATAGGAAAAATGCTGTGAAACAAATCCATATAAGTGCTGAGACACTGATCTAAACAGATGGAAAAAAGCTAGGAACTTTGTATGCAATAAAGTTGTGTTTTTTCTCCAATCACCCCGAAAGCTGTATCCAAATATCTGTTAGCTCCCCATTGCCGCAGCAGAGTTTGGGGACCCTTCATCTCCTGATTGCTGCTTCTCTGTCTATACTGAGAGATGACTTGCACGAGAGTCTAACAGTAAAACATCGAGTGTGCAAAACTTTGATTTCTTCTCCAATCACTGCAAAAGCTGCATCAAGAATTTCATAATGACAGAGCAGTGCACTGTGGGAGCTTTCTGTCAACTGTTGCTGTTCTGAAGAGAATCAAAAGAAGAGGAGGATGATCGGGTCAGACTATAACCGGGTCACAATATATCCGGGTCACAATATAACCGGGTCACAATATATCCGGGTCACAATATAACCGGGTCACACTGTATTCGGGTGCTGCATGTTACTCCTATAGACCAGTAAAGGGAGTTCCGAAGCAGCATCGCCCCCTATTGTCTCCTATGATGATTGCCACACACATGAGCGCCTCCTTGTGGTCAACTATAGAACCATGGCTGTTGACAACATTCACATTTAAAGGGGTGTTCTTATCCTGATGTCCCCTATGCCCTTGAAAATTATAATTAAGGGAACACTCCAGTCACTGCCGTAACATTGAATTATACCATGTGCAGGACTCTAGGTTCTAGGAATCCGATGGAAACGAGTCCTGCTCCTCCCTCCAGGCCCTGCACCATGTATTATCAATTATTTCATGTTCTCTGGAGTGTTCCTTTAGAGGAAATCAATGATCCCAAGGGTTGGATACAATGTCACCACCAGGTGGCAGCAGTGGAGCTGAAATGACCTGCAACAAATTAACCTGAAATTATCACTTGTATTTTATTGTTACTAAATATACAACAAAATTATAACTTTGTTTGCTATTTATAATATTTATCACATAAACAAAGGTGTTTCATATATATAATTTTATATTAATAACTATACTACATATATATATGTACACATGGCGAGGGATGCAACACACTAATTCTCATGTGTGCTCAATAGTTAATGATTTGTGAACCGTATTTGCCCGGCCCAAGATAAAACTAATACTTCCCTCCCGGTCACAGGTGAATTTCTATCACAAAAACACAAACAGAAAATATATAAGGAAAAGTGCGGCTCTGGAGTAACTCAGGATCAGTACAGGATAAGTAATGTCATGTATGTACACAGTGACTGCACCAGCAGCAGAATAGTGGAGTGCACTTCTGGAGTAAATACAGGATGTAACTCAGGATCAGTACAGGATAATTAATGTCATGTATGTACACAGTGACGCACCAGCAGCAGAATAGTGAGTGCCAGCTCTGGAGTAGAATCAGGATGTAACTCAGGATCAGTATGATATTAATTTCCAGGTCTGTAACAGGGACTGCACCAGCAGCAGAATAGTGAGTGCAGCTCTGGGGTATAATACAGGATGTAACTCAGGATCAGTACAGGATAAGTAATGTCATGTATGTACACAGTGACTGCACCAGCAGCAGAATAGTGAGTGCAGCTCTGGGGTATAATACAGGATGTAACTCAGGATCAGTACAGGATAAGTAATGTCATGTATGTACACAGTAACTGCACCAGCAGCAGAATAGTGAGTGCAGCTCTGGGGTATAATTCCAGGTTTCTATAACATTTGTCATGTTTCTATTATTTCAGCTCTTCTCAGCCATGAAATTGTATCTTTATCATCTGAGGATTCTGCTGGAGCTCCTGGTTCTGACCCGGCTGCACACAGGTGGCAGTTGGCGTCCTGTGCTCGGGCTTTACCTTGTGTGGGTCCGGTGCTGGAGAGCGATGGATGTGGCGGTGCTGTGAGGGTGGAGGATGATATTGTAGCGCGGATGGCGGAGCTGACGTGTCAGAATAACGCACTGAAGGCGCAGCTGTCACAGCTCAGGGCGGGCGCAGGGGGCGACATTACTGGAACGTCACAGGTGGCGACAAAAACTAAGGTACGAGAGAAGGATCCGGATATTTACTATAACATCAAGGGAAGGATTTCTTTGCTATGCAGTGACCTCGCGCTGCTTCATGTTTCATACTCCAGTCACAACCAGAGCTGCAGTCATAATTGTTCTGGCAGCTAAATACAAGAAGCCAAAGAGGGTAAGACCCAGAGGGCAAAGCCGCAAAATGTACGGAATGGGGACACGTGGGTCCAACACAGGATCAGGACAACACCAGAAGCTGCAGGGATTATCTGGGATTATGTGGATTATATCCTGATGTCCTTCTCGTGTCTCTCCAGCAGGAGGCGATGTCTGCACCCCCTCCGGCCACTCTGGAGATGAGGATCGCCGAGCTGAACCGTCAGAGCGCGGAGGCGCGGGATAAACTCCTGAGACTTATCGAGCAGCAGAAGAACAGCCTAGTGGTGTCCCCCGCCATCTCCCCCATCACCCCCCAGCAGGGGGAGCCAGGTACTGCCCCCGCCATCTCCCCCATCACCCCCCAGCAGGAGGAGCCAGGTACTGCCCCCGCCATCTCCCCCATCACCCCCCAGCAGGGGGAGCCAGGTACTGCCCCCGCCATCTCCCCCATCACCCCCCAGCAGGGGGAGCCAGGTACTGCCCCCGCCATCTCCCCCATCACCCCCCAGCAGGGGGAGCCAGGTACTGCCCCCTCCATCTCCCCCATCACCCCCCAGCAGGTCCTGCTTCAGTGCCCCTTTAACACAGAGGTGTACAACCGGGTGGGCGCTTCCATCCATTGGCCCGGGTTGGCCGCTCTCTCCTATGCTGAGTGGGCCTATGGAGCATTCAGAGGCCTGGGTGGCCGGGACTGCTGCACGTTATTCCTAGTCAGTCTAGTGGTCAGGTACCACACGTGGAACGCACGGTGTTTAGTGTCGACGCAGCGTAAAATCCTCCCGGTGGATGAGGTGGTTAGGAACATTGTGGGTGACCTGGTGAAGGTGCGCTCTCTGGAGTATGAGAGGCTGGGCACGGGGAGGGCCTCTCTCCTTTGGAGGGGGTTCTCCTTTAGTGTCCCTTAGTCTGTCATCTCCTCTCCTGGTGTTGGGCTGATGCTGCACTGTAGATTTTTGTTTTGTATCTGGGCATGTAGTGATGTTGGGGCTTGCAGGCACCGAACCTGGGCTTTATGTGGTTTTAATTAATGTTGTTCAGGTTTAATTTGTATTCTGTTTTCTTTGTTATGTTGTAATTAGTGTATATATTGTATATATTGTATATAGTGGGGTTTGGGACATAGTGTTAGGTTGGGAGGGGGGTGATAGTGGTGGACTTATGAACTGACCCTGGGCACTGGTCTGGACTACTTAACGCAAACTTTGGACGTTAGACCAGTGTCTGGGGGGAAGGGGAGGGTGCGGGCGAGGGATTTAGTTTAGTGTAGTGTTGTGTGTATTTGTTATTATATATTTAAAAAAAAAAAAAAAATGGGTGTGGGGTGTGATCTGTGTGGGGTGGTTTGTTATTAGAGGGTGTGGGGTGGGTTTATGTATATTTATAGTCATTTATGTTTATTTGTGGGTGTGGCTTGTGTTTGTTATTGGTTTGGTTTAGGATGTAATAATCGGTTGGGTGGGGGTTGTGGTATTTGGTGTTCATTCATTTCGGTGTATTGTAAGTTATTGTTTTTGCTAGGTATGAATGGGGCTGGACCAGCAAGTAAGATATTGTATATATTGTATATTAGGTTTTGTTTGTATTGTTATGTTTTTTACTTTTATATAAAATAAAAGATCTACAGGATGTAACTCAGGATCAGTACAGGATAAGTAATGTCATGTATGTACAGTGACTGCACCAGCAGCAGAATAGTGAGTGCAGCTCTGGAGTATAATACAGGATCAGTACAGGATCAGTACAGGATAAGTAATGTCATGTATGTACATAGTGAATGCATCAGGAGAACAGTATTTGTATAAATGCTGCCATTAAAGTTCCCTTAAGTTGTGTTATCCAAGTTTTCCAGACGCTTGAACAGCAAACAATTCTATTTGGAAACTATAGTTGCCATATGGGAAATACAACTGAGACGCCTATGACAATATGATATTTTGACAATTGCATAAAAATCTATGAAACTAGCAGTAAACAGACACATTCTTAACCACTGCAAATAATTAACGCAACCACAACATAAAACCATATAAAGTTAATGGTTCTTAAAGTCAAATGTTCCGTAATTTCTGTTTATGGCGTCTACGGAGCGTCGGGTAACCCAGCTGGAGTCCTCTCATCACGGGGGCATTAAATGTTATTATTATTAAATATAAAACACAAATGCATCCGGAGCTTTCAGAAAAAAAATTGGCCAATAAGAGTTACTGGAGTGTAGTATATGTGCGGGCAGGAGGCAGGAGGACGGCTCTGCCCCGATGAGTTTACAAGTTGAAATTAAGGCATTTCCAGGCATTTTATATATGACCCTCACTTCTCTATACATCTAGAGGCTGGAGGTTCCCCCATTCTTCTCTATACATCTAGAGGCTGGAGGTTCCCCCATTCTTCTTTGTACATCTAGAGGCTGGAGGTTCCCCCATACTTCTCTATACATCTAGAGGCTGGAGGTCCCCCCCATTCTTCTTTGTACATCTAGAGGCTGGAGGTTCCCCCCATTCTTCTCTGTACATCTAGAGGCTGGAGGTTCCCCGTTCCTCCATTCTTCTTTGTACATCTAGAGGCTGGAGGTCCCTCCATTCTTTGTATATCTAGAGGCTGGAGGTTCCCCGGTTCTTAGTAGTGAGGCTCCAGTTCACTCACATTGGTTGGAGAATGTAAGTGAAGCCTCAAATTCTGGATGGGATTTCGGTCTGGACACTGCACAGACATGAATCTGCTGTGATATCTTTCATTGTATCTGTGATTGAAAGTTTAGGGTCATTGGACCTACCCCCAGTCTCAGGTCTTCTGCAGCCAACAGGATTGTCCTGTATTTACCTCCATGGTGGAATTGGATTGTTTTGTCTGCTTGTATGTCTTCACTTCTCTTCGCTAATCCTCTCAAACTTTTGTAGGGTCTGGATCTCCTTCCTAGATTTTTCTCCCATTCTCTCCATAGTTCCCCTCTTCCTGGTGTTTTACTGGGTTTCCTTTACCTGATCTCATTTCTGACACCTGGTTGTGACCTTCATGTAGCTCTACACTTGATGACCCAGTGTCGATAGTAAAACTTGTCAGCCCAACACCAGAATATCTTCTCTATATCAGGCTAATGTTATTCTAGCATCCACCACCAGGGGAAGCCAACTGCTGTGTTATGAAAGCCAGAGGGTTATCTGTGTGCACAATGTGCCCTCTAGTGGTGGCTGCTAGAGCTTGCAGATGAAAGCACTGTAGTGTGCGAAGGAGCTAGATGATACTGGAAATGAGTGCAGCTCTGGGGTATAATACAGGATATAACTCAGGATCAGTACAGGATAAGTAATGTCATGTATGTACAGTGACTGCACCAGCAGCAGAATAGTGAGTGCAGCTCTGGAGAATAATACAGGATGTAACTCAGGATCAGTACAGGATAAGTAATGTCATGTATGTACACAGTGACTGCACCAGCAGCAGAATAGTGAGTGCAGCTCTGGAGTATAATACAGGATGTAACTCAGGATCAGTACAGGATAAGTAATGTCATGTATGTACACAGCGACTGCACTAGCAGCAGAATAGTGATGCCGCTTCTGGCATTATAATACAGATGTAACTCAGGATCAGTACTAAGGAATGTCATGTTATGTACACAGTGACTGCACCAGCAGCAGAATAGTGAGTGCACTGCTTGGAGTATAATACAGGATGTAACTCATGGTCAGTACAGGATAGTAATGTCATGTATGTACACAGTGACTACACCAGCAGAAGTGAGTGCAGCCTGGGTATAATACAGCGATGTAACTCAGGATCAGTACAGGATAAGTAATGTCATGTATGTACACAGTGACTGCTCCAGTAGCAGAATAGTGAGTGCAGCTCTGGAGTATAATACAGGGGACATTTGTACAATTTACCATCCTTGGCCTCATCGTCGGCTTCATATTCGTCCGTCTTACATTCCTTATTCTCTCCTTCCTCCTCTTCTTCTCCTTCTTCCTCATAGTCCATAGTTGATTTATCCTCGTTCTTCCCTTCATCGTCCTCACAGTTGGAGCTTGTATGCTCCTCCTTATTGTCCACTTCATCCGGGTACCTGGGGCTGCTCTCGTCCTGAGGGCCCTCCTCCTCCTCCTCCTCCTCCTCGCTGTCCCTCTCCTTTATCTTGCTCCTCGGGGGTGGTGGCGTCACTGGTCCTACATACATTACGTATCCTGTACTGATCCTGATTACATCCTGTATTATACTCCAAGCTGCCCTCACTATTCTGCTGCAGGTGCAGTCACTGTGATCATACATGACATTACTTATCCTGTACTGATCCTGATTTACAATCCTGTATTAACCCCAGCGCACTCACTATCTGCCGCGTGCAAGTCCTGTGTACATACATGAACATTACTTACCTGTACTGCCTGAGTTACATCTGTATTATACTCCAGCAGCCGCACTACTATTCGCTCTGGAGCAGTTCACTGTGTACATAACATGACATTATTATGCCTGTACTATCCTGAGTTACATCCTGTATTTACTCCAGCTGCCTCCTCACTTTCTGCT
Organism: Engystomops pustulosus; assembly: GCA_019512145.1. Lineage (NCBI taxonomy): Eukaryota > Metazoa > Chordata > Amphibia > Anura > Leptodactylidae > Engystomops > Engystomops pustulosus. The sequence continues at coordinate 5,412 of WNYA01002591.1, read as the reverse complement.
GCTGGTGTGCAGTCACTGTGTACATACATGACATTACTTATCCTGTACTGACCATGAGTTACATCTCTGTATTATCTCCAGAGCAGATGCACTCATATTCTGCGCTGGTGCAGTCACGTCAGTGTACATAACATGACATTCACTTTCAGTCCTGATCACCTGAGTTACATCCTGTATTATACTGCCAGAAGCGTGCATCACTATTCTGCTGCTTGGGGGTGGCGTCACGATGTACATATACATGACATTACTTATCCTTGTACTGATCCGGGTTACATCTGTATTATACCTTCCAGAGCCTGCACTCACTATTCTGCTGGGTCAAGTCACTGTGTACATACATGACATTACTTATTCTGTACGATCCTGATTACATCCTGTATTATTACTCCAGGCTGCACATCACTATTCTGCTCTGGAGCAGTCAGATGTGTAGCCATACTGACATTAACTTATCCTGTACTAGATCTGAGTTACAATCTCTATTATACCCCATAGCTGCACTCAATATTCTGCTGCTAGCTTGGCAGTCCTGTGTACCACATGACCTGACATTCTTATCCTGTACTACGGATCATGTGAGAGTTACATCCTGTATTATACTCCAGAGCTGCGACTCACTATTCGCTGCTGGTGCAGTCACTTGTACAGACATGACATTACTTATCCTGTACTGATCCTGAGTTACATCTGTATATACCCGCAGAGCTGCACTCACTATTCTGCGCTGCTGGTGCAGTCACGTGTACATACTGACATTACTACCGTACTGGATCCTGATTACAGTCCTGTCTTATACTCCAGAGCTGCCTCACTATTCTGCCGCTGGTGCAGTCCACTGTGTCCATACATGACATTACTTTATCCTGTACTGAGCCTGATTTACCAATCCTGTATTATACCCCAGAGCTGCACTCACTATCTGCTGTGTGCTGGTGCGTCCCTGTGTATACTGACATACTTATCCTGTCTGATCCTTAGTTACATCCTGTTTATACTCCGAGCTTGCACTCACTATTCTGCTTGCTGGTGCATTCACTGTGGACATCCTGCCTTACTTCTCCTTACTGATCTCCTGAGTTAACATCCTGCATTATACCCCAGAGCTGGCACTCACTAATTCTGCTGCTGGTGGCAGTCACTGCCACTGTGTACATACATGACATTACTTATCCTGTTGATCCTGAGGTACATCCGTATTATACTCCAGACTGCACGTCACTAGTCTGCTGCTGTGGTGCAGTCACGTGTACTACATGACTTACTTATCCTGTCTGAGCCTGGTTACATCCTGTATTATACTCCATAGCGGCACTCACGATTCTGCTGCTGAGCAGTCCACTGTCCCTACAGACATAACTTATCCTGTACTGATCCTGATTACATCCTGGATTAATAACCCCAGAGCTGCACTCACATTCTGCTGCGGATCAGCACTGTGTACTCATGACATTACTTATCCTGGACTGATCCTGAGTTACAGTCCTGTATTATACCGCCCAGAGCTCACTCACTATTCTGCTGCTGGTGCAGGTCACTGTGTACTACATGACATTACTTAATCCTGTACTGAGCCTAGTTACATCCTGTATTAAGACCCCAGAGCGCAACTCACTTTTCCTGCTGCTTCTGCGCTGGTGCGCACTGTGTACATCATGACATTACTACTATCTGTCCTGATTCCCTATTACATCCTGTATTACCCCAAGAGCTGCACTCACTATTCTGCTGCTGGTGTCGTCACTGTGTACCTACATGACATTACTTATCCTGTCTGATCCTGCGTTACATCCTGTATTATGACCCCAAGCTTGCACTCACTATTCTGCTGCTGGCAGTCACATGTGTCATACATGACATTACTTATCCTTACTTAATACCTGTGTATCATCCTGTATTATTACTCCAGTGCACTCACTATTCTGCTGCTGGTGCATCACTGTGTACATACATGGCATTCTTATCCGGTCTGATTCCTGAGTTACATCTGTATATACTCCAGACTGCACTCACATTCGCTGCGGGGCAGGCACGGGGGACTACTGCCATTATCTTATCCGGGACGGATCCTGAGACAGCTGGAGATACCCCAGGGAGCTCACTCACTATTCTGCTGCGGGTGCAGTCACGGTAACATACTGACATTCTGCCTGTACTAGCCGGAAGGGACATCGTGGGATTAGGCCCAGAGCGACCACCACTATTCCTGCTTGCCTGGTGCAGTCACTGGTACATACTGACATTACTTATCCTGTAGCTGGCCGGAGGTTACATCCAGTATTATAATACCCCAAGCTGCACTCCTATTCCTGTCTCTATTGCTGCAGGTCAGTCACTGTGGACTACTGAACATTCTTATCCTGTACTGATCCTGAGTTACAGCCTGTATTATACCCCCAGAGCTGCACTCACTATTTCTCATGCTGGTGCCAGTCACGGTGTACGTGCCTGACATACTTATCCTGACTGATCCGAGTTTACATCTGTATTATACGCCAAGCTGCATCACTATTCCTGCTGCTGGTGCATGTCACACTGTCTACATGACATTACTATCCTGTACTGATCCTGAGTTACATCCTGTATGCTCCCCCAGAGCTGCACTCCTATCTGCTCGAGTGCCGCACTGATGGTACATACATGACATTACTTATCCGGTACTGATCCTGATTCACATCCTGTATTGATACTCCATAGCGGCACGCACTATTCTGCTGCTGTGTGCCGTCACTGTACATACATGACATTACTTTATCCTGATACTGATCCTGATAACAATCCTGAAATTATACTCCAGAGCTGCACTCACTTTCTGCTGCTGGACAGTCACTGTGTATGCCTACATAACATCACCTTATCCTGTACTGATCCTGAGTTACCTCCTTATTAAATACTCCAGCGCTTGCACTCACTAGTCTGCTGGCTGGTGCAGTCCACTGGGTAACATAATGACTTACTTACCTGACGGATCCTGAGTTACCTCCTGTATTATACTCCAGACTGCCCACTATTCTGCTGCTGTTGCAGTCACTGTGTAACATACATGACATTACTTATCCTGTTCACTGACCTGAGTTACCTCCTGTATTAATACCCAGATCTGCACTCACTATTCTGCTGCTGGTGCAGTCACTGGTACATACATGACATTACGTATCCTTTACTGATCCTGAGTTACATCCTTATTGTAACCTCAGAGCTGCACGCCACTATTCTCTGGTGTGCAGTCACTGTGTACATACATGACATTACTTATCCTGTACTGATCCTGAATTCCATTACATCCGTATTAATGACTCCAGACTGCACTCACATTCTCTGCTGGTGCAGTCACTGGGTACATACATGACTTACTGATCCTGTACTGACCTTCTCCAGCACCAACCCACTCTATAAGGCAGGATTTCACATTCTTTTTTGCAGTTCGGGTTGTTATAAAGAAGATACTAACCCTAAAGAGACCCCATAGATCCTTGACACATCCATGTACAAGTTACGAGGAGAGCACGTTATTATTGGGTCAAGAGAAGTTAAGGATACTTAAGTAGAACTCTAACATAGCTGAAATAGTGGGAACTAAGAAGTCTTCCTTATGGAGACTTTGCCATTTTTAAGTGCGGCCTTGCCGGTGTGTGTGAGCTTACGCCCATTGATCTCCACTAGGGATCTGGGAAAATATGCAATACGTTTTCCAGGATGGGATAGAAAGCATTGCGCCTTGATTACGTTGTAGGCGGCCCCTGGACATCAGCATTGACTTTCAGGAAGCCTTGACATGATTCGGATTAAAGCCAAGTCAGTATAAGCAAGTCTCTGGGTACGTACAGGTGGGGTTCTTAGATTTGTCTTAAGGCGAATTTCATGTAATCGGGAGCTGATATTGGTCGGGAGTTACATTATAAAATATGTTTTATTCTTGTGCACTTGGGATTTTCACGATTTTTGTGCTGTCACAGGACAAGGATTATCAATAAGCTTCATTACAAGATACGCCTTATACAGCTGATCAGTTGCGCCGGGACTACAGGAGATCCAGAGAGGTCACCAGGGGGCAGATAGGTCAACATGCGTCCTGGGGGCAGTGATGTCTTCTGTACTAGGGTTGTTGGTAAGCAGGTGGTCCGTAAGTCCAGGAACCGTCTGTATTTTGCGGTGCTCAGATTCCCAACTCTAGACAAGCGCTTTCCTTTGTTGCTTTCTTGCATCCTGTTAGTACAAGTTCAGGAACTGCTTTAGCTGAGTGACTGGATAGGAAAGTAAAGAAGACTCCTAGCGATGAGAGCAATGCCTGGAAACAGCCCTGTCTAGCTGGGATCTGTTCCTGTCTGGTTTGGCTTTAATCCTCACCATGTCATTAGGCTTCCTGAAAGGCATGCCTTATGGGTGAGGGGGCCGGCCTAACACGGTATGTAGAGGCATAGTTTCCTTGTCTCCTCTTAAAAATTGTATCTGTATATGTTCCTATAGCCATAGCCCATTTACAGCTTTGGATTGCATTGGGGTATATCCCTGGTTCCGATCATATGATTTCCCAGAAATGTTTGTTGAGGTACATCCAAGCGTCATATCCAGATGTCGGGATGACCAACGCAGCACCACAGTACGGCGCAGATTTGGGGCTACTCTACATTTAATAGGGGGTCAGGTCAGGTCAGCAGTATCAGAACTCACATAACCTCTCCGTTTCTTCTTTCCCCCTTGTTTGCTCTTGTGCCCACAATCTGTCCGCCTCCTGGTGTATGAACATTCACAGAAAGTCAATCCCTGGTCCGACCACTGACCTGCTACAGCTAAGATACAGTACAGGGTCCCTACATTGGGCGACATCCCCACATGAGAAGGAAACTAGACCAGTAAAGGACCAGGCCGTGTCAGACAGTATCAGCAAAGAATTGAATAGCTGCGTTGGTTAAAGGATGTTCTTCCAAGTTCAAATGCTTAATGACCTACCCTAACCTCACGTGATGCCTCATTCCCCTGATTAATTTGGCTTTTGTTTTTGTTAAAATCCTCCATCGCTTCATCAGAATATCGACCCCAGAAGTTTAGATGCTCAATTTTGCCAATCTTTATTGGGGCGTGTCACAAATAAAGGTTTAACCGCCCCTTTGACCTCATGAGCTTTACTTCGAGGGTCATATCTTTCGAACGATGACGGATTTTGACAGAACAAAAACCAATTGATCATGGAGACTCTTCCATGACCTGAGGTCATAAGGTCAATGTTTTGTTGTAGCAGATCCCCCTGAAGCTGAGAATAATACTACATTATAACTGGTTCTAATACGAGAAGTGACACCGAACTTGAACGAACCTCGAGTCCTCCTAATCTTGATGTTTCTTGTTTTTTTTCTCCCACAGACTAATGATGAGATTTTTGAGGCAGAGGCATACAACCTGATGAGTAAAGTC